>JARVLU010053324.1:0-11905 GCA_031762415.1 Simpsonichthys santanae
TATTGACATTTGCCATCTCCACATCATTGCATTCAGTTTTTATTCACAATTTGTTTAGTGTCCCAACTTTTTTGGAAGCTGGTTTGTATTTATTCATAAGCTTTCCACAAACCTCTGCTCCAAATGACCCGAACTTTTCATTTAACGTCTCCAATCATCCAGGTTTAATGGAAACGATCAGTGTGTGTGCGCTGAGGTCAGCGTGACGGAGCAGTTCTCTCAGCTCCACTGGGATGAATTTACCGGAGAAGTGCTAGACTCACTTTATAACACAGCTCCCTTCTACATGCACTGCAACCAGTCGACCGCACGCCTCTTTCCGGTGAGTCTCCAGCAACACACACACTAGTTAAACCAGTTCAACAGCAGTTTTAAGGCAGAGTCAAACTCATCTGTTTGTGTAAAATAACCCCACTTCCACTAACTTCTCAGAAGCATCATATTTTAAACACTGTCTAGAAAGAACTGTGCAGCTACTTTTATAAAACCAGATGTTTAAATATGAATGGGAAGATTTGTTTGGCTTCCTAAGAAAATTTGAATAAAACTCAGTTGTAGCGAAAGGAACGTCTTTAAACACTCCTGGAGATTCTGCCAATTAGCATTTTGCCATAAACACAGATCCATTCATTGTTTTTGTTTATCTGAAGTGGTTTTTATCTTCTTCAGGGTGAATGGGAAAAGCAGCCTTTACCGGAGGTAACCTCAGTCCTTCCAAAACCTCGATACCCCTGCGAAGGTGGGGCAGTACCCACCAGTTGAACCTGTGCAGCCGTTAGCGAGTCGTTTCTCTTCAGATGGTTTTAAAAGTTTCTGTGACGTGTCTGAGTTTGTCTTAGTTTCATCTTGGTGTCAGATGTTCTGGGCATTCCATCCGTTATTAGCTGTAATTACACAGCTCCACAAACACCCACTGTCTGAGGTTTATTATTAATGCATACTAATTAAGTTAATAACAGTCCTGTTCATGTCATGTTTCAAAGAAAAATATCTACTTTCATGTACGACACAAATATTTAAAATCAAAGATGTTCTGAAAAGATGTAGGCAGTATTTTATTACATTACGAGGTGTGTAAGATGACAAATAATTAAAGTTAATACTTAAAACGTGGTGTATTTGATTGTTTATTAAAAGATTAAGTTATTCCCTCTGTTGATACATTTCTTTTTCTGCATATTCTTCCTCTTATCTATGGTCGGCTCGTGGAGCCAACAGGTGCACGAATGAAACCTACACATCCTAATCAGCTCCTCCTAGACTAAACTCCTCTGGGTCTTTCTTGGAGTCTTCCCCACCAGTCGTCCATGGGAGACACGCAGGCATCCTAATCTGAGGGATGATAAACCTCAACTGATGCTATTCAATGAGGAGAAGCAACAGCTTTCCAGTTCCAGGATCCCATACTTTTGACCATAATCTATATATTATGACTATAGGTGGAGGTTGTAACGTAGACGGACCAGTAGAACTGTCGCAATGAACAACCAATCAATTAATTGCATGATAAATGAAAATTATCGACCTCATTTTCATCTATTGACTTTGTTTCTTCGTGTGTCTCTATTTGTTATGAAGACACTGGATGACAAAAAGCTCAACTCCGGTGCGCTTCACTGACCCCTCTCTTTCTCTTTAAAATCCATTTTAACGATCCAAAAACACGGTTTTTGGATCGTGCTGAGAAGCTAAGCTACGAGCTAAGCTAACAGGCAGGGAAAAAAACCTTCGTCTTGTCGAAGCTCCAAAAGTCACGCTTGAAACCCGTGAGTTTGTGTAAAAAGTTTTTTCTCTGTAAAAAGAAGCTGAGAACTTGTTTACTGATTTTTTTTATTTTTATTAAAAGCTTTGTGTTACAAATGCTATGCTAAAGAACTCAAACCACACAGAGCGTCCGCCATTTTGAGAACCGAACAGAGACAGCCCATGTCACGTCAAGGGGCTTCCCTCTCATTTTTCTTAAAGAGACACGCTGCTCCCTCCCTCACTATCCATCCTTCGGTTCAGTCTTATACTGCAATCCAGTGGTTGAAAAAAAAGGTACAAAACAAATTAAATATTTCTTCTTAAATTTGACAATAATTACTAATTATTGTCAAATTTCAAACAATATTCTCATTTATTGCAATAATTTCTGGGACAATTAATTGCCCAGCAAAATTTATCTTAACAGGCCTACGAGCCAGTAGGCTCAGCTTCTCCTTCACCACAACAGACCAGAGCAACACCCTCAGTACTGCTGACGACCTCGATTCAGCAACACATCACCCCACCTCCCAGCCCACGTGAACAGGACTCCCAGATACCTCGACGGCTCCTCTGAGGCAGAGTCTCTCCCCGGTGTTAATTATAAAATGGCACAGAATGTTTTATTAAAATAGCTTTTAATTTCTCAATAATTTGTTCTTGACACAGGAAACAAGGTTACAAGAGCCTGACTAAACACATTGTTCCACTTAATTCATCTTTACATAAAAAAAAGATCAGGACACACATTTAAAAAGCTCCTCGTAAGGTAAATGAAACAATACAAATTTTGTTTAAGGGGAAAATAAACATCTGGACACACTGATAACGTTTTATCAGTGCTTCACATTTCCTGTATGGATCTCGTGAGGTTTCTACAAAGAGTCACCGTTTTAATGATTGCAAGCTTTCTGGACAGAATCGATGAATCCTTCCACATCAGTAAACAGTTAGTGCTCAACATGCAGCAGCAAACACCAGAGAGGCACGCGGCAGTTTTACATAATGATGTCTCCTTTGAAGAAATGCACCTTTTCTTCACTGCTGCTCCATCAATGTGCAAAACCATCACTGCTTCTTGCTTAGTTTTAAGTGTTTGTGCATAAACATTGATGGAAAGTCTGACAGGTAAACGGCAGATGCTTGTGTAAACAAGAAAAAACTGCACACGAGAGCAACTGCATTAAAATCAAAGACCGATTTTCAAACTGTCCAATGAGTGACGTCACTTCAGTTTAAGTGAGTTTAACCTAAAAAAAACCCTGAAAGTATTTATTTTAAGGACAAAACTCCACGGCTGCCAGATAACACTGCCCTTCCAACTTCAATCAGTGGATATTTTACAAGCGACTCTGGCAGTTTTGCAAATTAATAATAAATTAGAACAAATAAAAGAAGAAATAATACATATGCACCCACAAATCCATCCATCCATCACAGGAGTTACTGGTGCCCATATCCAGCAGTCATTGTGCGAGACACATGAGTTAACATGCCTCAGTCCATCACAGGGACACAGGGACAAATGAGACAATCATTCACTCTCTCACTCACACCTAGAGACAATCGAGTTACCAATCAGACTAAAATGCATGTTTTTGGTCTGTGGGAGGAAACCGGAGTGCCAGGAGAAAATCCACGCGGGCACTGAGAGAACATGCAAACCACCCAGAAAGGTTCCGGGATGGGATTTGAACTAGTGACCTTCTTGCTGAGAGGCAACAGCTCTAACTGAGCCACCGTGCTGCCTGCTACGAGGCAATCAAAATGTTAAATTTAACTTAATGAATACAGGTAGTTCTCGACTTACGACGTTGATCTGTTCCTACGCGGCGTCGTAAACCGATTTTCGACGTAAGTCAGAACATAGGTACATACTGTACCATATACATGTACAGTACTGTATTCCTCCGCCACTGCACCACATACAGTACTGTATTCTTCCGCCGCTGCGTTACGACGTTTACGACGTAAAACCGTGTAATTCTAAATAAGGCTTTTCATAGTAAATGGGAGATGCGTCATAACCTCGTAACGTCGTAACTCGAGACCGTCGTAACCCGAGGACTACCTGTATAATATAAAATAAGTTTTTACAAATAATCTGTTGGTAATCGGTAATATTTAAAATACAGTATGTGCTAATGAGAACTAAAAGAATAAAAACAAGCATTCCTTAAAGGATTGAATACTGCCCACCACCTTGCATTCAAAGTTGATCAAATATCCAGTTTGATCTTTTAGCACTCAGAGCAAATGTTGAGGATGACTATCAGATACAACCACATCGTGGTTGGCTCAATATTTGGGAAAAAAAAAACAACCTGTCTTTCTTGATAAATCAAGCTCATAATTTAGACTTTATTTGCTTAAAGGCATCACTAACATTTGTTTTGGTGCCAGTAGAGTGCCAAATTGATTTGATGATAAAATTAATTTGTCTAGTCTTTAAAGGCATAAAAATCCTTTTTAAGTGTTATAATTAAAACTCATTTAACTCTTAAACTGAAGGCGCTCTTTAATGGCAATACCGTATTTTCCGCCGTACCCGTTGCACCACCCTATAAGCCACATCAGTCCAAATATGTCTAAAAAAAAAGTGGAAAAATCCATAAATAAGTCACTTCGCCATATACCGGTACATCACATTTATTATACGTCACCGCTGACATGTCACATTTGTTACGTGTCACTGCTGACCACCCAGAAATGTGGGCAGGTGTTGTACCAAAAATCAATTGGCAGCCAAATGGCGGTCGTGGGAGCGTGCACGGGAGGATTTTAACAAGAATTTAACAATATTAACACTTAAAATCAATTATCTGTTGGCTCGAAATTATAGCAAAGATGTGTCTCGGTCTAACTTTTGTTTAATAAATGCACGTTGACGATCAAATCAGATGCATTCCAAAACCCGATTCGCGGAAGAGTGCACAGGCAGAGGAACGAGTCGCAGTGCATTTCTTTGAAATTTAACAAAATAAACATCTAAAAACTACTTGTTTGCTTGACTTTATAGTAACATGTGTCTCAGTTGAACGTGTACTTAATAAATGCATTTTGACGTCAAATCAGCTGCATTTTGCCGGGGCGGAGCAGCAAAATTAAGTCGATTTGACAATTGTTCCAGGCAGACGACAGTGTCAGGCTATGTCAAGCCGACTGTGTCATTAATAACCACTTTTACCTATTACATGATAAACGGCATGCCATACTGCCATACTACTCAAGTGCCATCTAGTGGCTGAAAATGGTAGTGTTTAATATTTTCAGTCTGAATGAATGAAAACGGTCATATCTCAGCCAGAAATTGGTTTGTAAATATTGGGGGAAAAAATCCATAAATACTGTATGTTGTTTTGGCCCATAAGTCACAGGGCATGTAAATTATGCAAAAAAAATGTGACTTATACCGCGAAAAATACGGTACTCTCACAAGGAAATGTATTAAACTAGTAAAATCAGATGTTAAATGCTTCGACTGTTTCACATTGTCTAATCTCAAGTTTTAAAGAAGATTCTCCATCACCTCCAACTCAGTTCATGCAAACAATACTTAAAAATAAACATTTGAAAAACCTTGCTGTTGAAAATGTGCACGTACAACTGAAATCCCCAACCTGATTGTACTATTTGCTCACCAGTGTTTCAGTTTTTCTACGTTTGCGGTCTTTTTCAATCGTAGATCCCTCTGACACGTTTATTCTCAGGGTCAAATGGAGATTTGAGGTGAGCTTTGGCCTTGTACGTCACGCCCATCCTCTCCACGGTGAACTCGCCACTCTTAATGAAATCAGCACTCACCTAATAGAGAGGGACAAAACGCAAAGTCCGGTTAAGCAGAATGTAGGAGAATTAAAAACCAAAAAAAAAAAAAAAAAAAAAGGGAAAAGCAGCAATGAAAATCCAAACATACCAGATGAAAAACATGAATGATTGAAGCAAACCTGCTAAAATTAATCTTTCCAGCTGGATTCATGCTCCAACACAGATTATTTTCTAAACATTAACAAACAGAAAAACTTCGGCCTGTTTAAATGCAGGAAGCAATCAAGGAACTCATGAGTCATTGTCAGTTCCCCTGAAACACAGAAAGCTCATTTCCCTGCGGCACTCCCACTCATCAGCCACTCTCCTTCATTTACCGAAACACACACACAGCTGTCTGCAGAACTTCAGAGGACGCAGATGAGGACTGATTTCTTAAAGACTTGCCCCAAGCACAAGGATTTAAACGAAATGTTAAACTAATGCTGCATTCCAAACTTGGATGATTTTCACTTGTGAATGAGTCTTCGAGGCTCAATGTGACTTATCTGTTTAAATAAAGGTTGAATGAATACGTAAGAAACAAGCATTTTATTCCCGAAATAGAAGCAGGTTCCTAATTAAACTATAAGTCCATAATTAAATATATAGATTTATCAATTTATTTAGGTTATTTTAAATTTCCAAGTAGAACTGTAAATTTAAAATAATAAATCTGAGAACTACCTGGATGCAAGTATACATAGAAAGCACCAAAGAAAATATTATGTTTGTGAGATATATATTATTTTGGCCAATACTGATTATCCAATGGCACTGCTCCAATTATAGGGGCATCGTTCTCCTTAGCCTCCCTGGTAAGGTCTATTCAGGGGTACTGCAGAAGTGAGTCCAATCATTGGTTGAACTTCAGATCCAGGAAGAACAATGTGGATTCCGTCATGGCCGTGGAACACTGGTTCAGCCCTTTATCCTCACTAGGGCCCTCAAGTGGTCATGGGAGTTTGACCATCCAGTCTACATGTGTTTTGTGGACTTGGAGAAGGCATTCAACCGTGTTCCTCAGGGTACACTGTGGGGGGTGCTCCATGAGTATGGGATTGGGGGCCTGTTGTTACGGGCTGTTTAGTTCCTATATAAGTGGTGCAAGAGTTTGGGTCGCATTGCCGGTAGTAATTCGAACCCCTTCAGGGGGAGAGTTGGACTCTGCCAGGGCTGTCGTCACCAATTCTGTTCACAACTTTTATGGACAGGATTTCTCAGTGCAGTCAGGGTGGCAGAGGGTTTCCGGTTCGGTGGCCTCATGATTCCATCTCTGCTTTATGCAGATGATGTGGTCCTGTTGGCGTCATTGTGCCGTGATCATCAGTTCTCACTGGAGCGGTTCGCAGCCGAGTGTGGGATGAGAACCGGCACCTCCAAATCTGAGGCCATGGTCCTCAACCGAAAAAGGGTGGATTGCTCTCTTCATATCGAGAGTGAAGTTCTACCTCAAGTGGAGGAGTTCAAGTATCTTGGGGTTTCGTTCACGAGTGAGGGAAGAACAGAGCATGAGATTGACAGACGGATTGAGCTGACCTCAAATGTCAGTTGTTGATGTCAATCTATTAAAATGTGTCCAATAGTTCATGACAACAGACAAACAAATGCATGTGCACACAAACACACACATACAGGCAAGTGCATTATTGCCTGTCGCTATGGAAGATAGGCAATAATGTCTAATGAGACCAAAAACAACAAGAAGCTAGTACAAAATAAATCCAGCAGTATAATAATAATGGTTATATTACTGGTGTTTGTATAAAGCTCTTACCACTCCTGCATTAGGGTTGCGGACGTATCCATAACCAAGAGTTTTGTCTATAAAAAAGCCGTATTCGGATCGTCGTAGGTGACCAACGGGAACACCGTTTCGGAAAACAGCCTCCAAACCGAACATTGGTACTTTCCTGATGTGCAGCGAAAAGAACAACAGAGGAAGTCAAAATAAGCTTCTTTTAAAAGTTCTTAAACTTAAATTACAAAATACCATTACATGGTTGACCATTGAAATGTATCAAAGCTGACAAGATTTATAAAAATGTCCGATACACAGAAAACCTAACTTTAAAAATAACTAAAAAGCTGATTTAAATTTGTTCAGCTTCATAACAGAAGTGTTACTGACTCATCGATAGTGAAGCAGACGATGCGCCTCTTCAGCCCCTCTTCCTTCTGTTTCTCCAGTCTTTCACGCCCCTGAAAGGGGATGGAGCTCTTCAGTTTGCAGGTGAATGCAAGCCCCGCCTCCAGGGGCGTGTCATCAGGGCGAAGGTCAGCATGCCAGTGTCTATAGCCTGAAGAAAATTAGAGCAAGATACGATAAAAAATAAATAAATAAAAAAGCAAAATCTGGGATTTATGGTAACTTTCAGGCACAGAATGACTAAACACTATTATCCCTCTGATAAAATGTTACAATTTTAAATCACACCGTCTAAACTTCAAATCTGAGCAGGAACAGGATGATATGTTCACGTTACCCTTCTCTATACTGAGCGAGTCGATGGCTCTGTAGCCTGAGTTGACGATGCCGTGCTTTGCGCCGGCAGCCATGACAGCTCTGTAGACGGGAATACAAGAGTCTTTGGGAATGTGCAGCTCCCAGCCGAGCTCTCCGACAAACGACAGGCGCATCGCTCGCACCTGGGATGACAGCGAGGGTACAGAGGAGCTTTAGAGAGAAACAGAGACGTATGAAGAGAACCAAGCTGCCACATTAACTGGAGAGATTGCCTTAGTATGAAAATGGAAAAATCTAAACAAGTATAATTCAAATAAAGGCCTAGGATTACATACCAACTACTGGTTCATGAGATTTTTCGCTAACAGACAATTAGGGTGGACTCCAACAGTTGGTGTTAAAATTTTGAATAAAGACAGTTAACGTGTAGCACTTGGAGTATGTTTTGTAATAATAATAATAATCATCATGTGTTATGTGTTGTTAACATACAATGGCAAAATTGGCTCTCTGCACTTAACCATCACACATGGGATACAGTCAGGTGGAGCAGTGAGCAGTTATTGAAGGTGACTGGGGAGTGATTGGGGATAGGGTGTCCTGCTCAGAGACACCACGAGATGTGCAATGACTGGGGATTGAACCTGGGACTTTTGGGTCCTTATTTGGCTGACCTGCCTCTACCCCATCTTGGCCGCCCCTAAGCTCCCATCACAACTACCTTAATCATAATACTGTATCTGTAAAATTGGCAGTTATAGTTATTGTAATATCAGCAGGCTGTGGACGCTGAGGAAGTTAATGAACTGTATATAAACAGTAGTCCTTCACTACTTTGTGTTTTTCAAAGTAAGATTGGACACGACAAACAATTTAAATTTAAATTTTATTTAAAATGAATTATTTAAAACTATTTAGCACCTGCTGCACCCGTGTGCAGCCCACAGACGCAGGAGAAGCTCCGTTCTGCAGCGAAGAAGTGGGCGTGGCCAAGAACGCTGGAAGATGGCAGAGAGCAGCAGGAGGCAGAGAGCTGAGATCATGACATGCTGTGCTCTTTTAAAGCGTTTAGAGCAGAGATGCCCAAAGTGGGGCCAACAAGCAGTCCTCGTTACTATACTGTATTAAAATTTCCTTTGAAGAATCAATAGGTTTTCACTCAGTCAATCCACCCATTGACTTTAATGTTAGATGGAAAAGTCAGCCCAAAGATTACATATACTGTATATGGGACTGTTTATGTTCATAATAGTGTTGCTGTTAGACATTTTTTTTTACATTTTGTACTACATATAATTATATTGAAATGCCAAAATGTCAATATTTGTTTTAATTTTTTTTTTAATGACATTTGTTTTATTTTGTGTTCTGTAATGTTCTTTATACAGAATGGAAGATTAAATAACTGTATAATAAATAAATGGACTTTACTTAAAGAAGTATTTGCATTTCCTGTATTATATTATTGCATTTCTTTATTACACTGATAAGATTTTAAATTTGGCCCTCAGGAAAAAAGTTTGGGCACCCCTGGTTTAGAGTTTGGGAAGGGTTTAAAATGCCTTTATATATACTAAAATAACTACAACTTACTACTTGTACTATTCCTACTTTGCAGTTTTTCACTTTTCGCGGGGCTTCAGGGTACGGATCCTCTGCAATAAACGAGGGACTATTGTATTCCCAGTGGTTACTTTTTGCTCATTTTATTCAAATTTGTCAGATGTTAGCTATTTTGCTAATAGATTGACTGAAAAACAAAAAATAAAAATAAATGGTCTTTGCCTTTGGGTAGCTGACGATAAAAACTTAGAAAAGCTGTTTTCCACGTCGCTGCATAAACAGCAAGTCCATTTGGCCGGTCAGTGGGTAACTCTGGGCCCCATATGTCCATCATGAAGGGAGAGGGGGTTCTACAGAGAAGCATGTGCTTACAACACGCAGCAGATGCATGCACGCCTCACACACGACAACACGCATCCACTTAGCAGCCAAAAAAACCCCACAAACAAGTTCACATGCGAGCGCAAATTCATTTGAACAACTGTGCACGCCGGCGCACCCGCTACAGATGACAAGTTGGGAAAATAAAAGCAGACAGAATGAGAGTAAAGAGCTGTGAGGGGTGCAGAGGAGCAAGACATGCAGCGCTGCAGACATTAAAATGTCACCCAGACAAGGCCAACAACCAGCTGGAAAACAGTGCACGCAACAAACACACACACTCCTCGTGTGGCTGCAGAAGAAAAACACCAGGACGATGCATAATTCACACAAGAGCAACTAATAGACTGAGCTCGAGTGGACGCGTGTCGCTGCGTGCATCTGCACAGCATGCTCTCTTAGGTCATCCTGGTCGTGTCACCTCACAGATTGTTGTTTGAAATAAAAAACACAAGTTCAAAACCTATTCAGCTCTTGTCATTAGCGTCAGCTCTGAACTTTCTTCTGTTAGTGCACATCTTACGGCGAAAGCAGACTCCAGGTTATTATTTCACAAGGACGCATTGAGGGCTGCCATCTCCTCTTCCTGCACCATTTTACAGTTTGTCAAAAGTGAATCTTTGAAATAAAAACTTTTATTTTTATTTTTTATCTTCAAGTTGTACGATTCCCATCTGAAGATTGAGTTGGGCTATTAAGTGTGTAAGTTTGATTCAGGGTTAGGTTACATGAATAACTGGAAATGAGTGGGAGTCCATACACGGATAGAAGCACAGAAATGCAAGCTCATGTGTGTGTGCATGTGTTTGTGTGTGTGATCACCTGGTGTCCAGCAGCATTGACAATTTTGTGGGTTGAGAAGGGGAAAGCTTCGTTGCTCAGGTCAGTGTCCAAAACCTCCTGTAACACCTCTCGACTGTAAAACAGGAACAAGCGCATGGTGTTATTTTTTTTGGTCAGGGTATGTCATTTAATCCCACATTAAAAATATTAGCATGCTATTTCAACCTGTGTAATATCATTAAAATTAGAAACATATTTTTTGTTTGTCTCTGAACAATTCAGAAAAACTGGTCCATGAATTTACTACTGGAACTCTTTATTATCTGGATGCTCAAAAACTCTTCAAAAAGTCCCAGTTGGTCCAAACTGCTGCCAATCAGCGTTAGGGAGAGATCATATCTCTCCAATTTATCTTCTCTCCTTTGGCTTCCTGTCAAATTTAGAACAGAATATAAAACTTCTAACATACAAATCTCTCAACAACTAATCTTAATTTCACATTAAAGACCTTAATGTTTTATATTTTCATGACAGTGCACTTTGCTCTCAGACTACAGGTTTACTTGTGGTTCCTAAAGTTTCTAAAAGTAGATGTTCGATTTATCATTTTCTAGTTTCTGTTCGTGAGGCTAACACCTTGTTTACTTTTAAGACTAGATTCAAGACTTTCCTTTTTGTCAAATTCTATAATTGTATTTGCATGGGTTTCCTTAGCTATCCCATAGTTATGCTGGTATAGTCTTAGATTGCTGGAGGACAAAGAGGCTACATCTCCTCTCTCTGCTGCTGGTGTCTTTACTCACTCTATTTTCCATGTATATACTACACCCGGCAAAACAGATGGAATCACGTTTCTAGGAGTTCTTTCATCTGTTTATTTTTTATGAAAAATAAATCATGAACATGTCCCAGAAGTGTTTTTTTTTAGTAATCACCTGCTTATTTTAAATCTGTTCATTGGTCTTCGGTTAATTTTACTAATTGACATGTCGTAATGTACTGTAAAGTATATGAATTTAAAAAAATTAATTGAATTTGAATCTGTATCTGAATTGAATTTATAAATTTAGCTTGATTTTTTTTTTATATATTGACCTAAGATAGATTTTTTTGTGAATTAATGCTACAAAAATAAACTGAATTGAAAAGATATTATAT
>JARVLU010053337.1:0-11898 GCA_031762415.1 Simpsonichthys santanae
ACGTCACTGGGGCGCGCCGGCCGTATACGCGAAACGCCGTAAAGCAAGTCCGCCGTAAACCGGGGACAACCTGTATTATACTGTATATTACTCAATTTGAATTTGAATCTGCTTTGGATTGACCGTTTCTGTAGAGTGCCCTAGGACATGTGTTACACCACTTCTTGGTTTTAAGAGGTACTTGTGATCAATTTAACAGTCAACAAATATCAAAATGCCTAGTTGTGCATTTCTTTGTATTTGCTCTTTGATGGACCTAGAACATGTTCACTTGACCTCTCAGCCACTGTCAGCAGGGATAGGCTCCTGCCTCCCACAACCCAGAGGACAAACAGAATGAAAGACTAAAACATGCATGCTTAGTTAACTAGTTAACATTCCTAAATTGTTTGCAAGTGTGAATGTAAATATGAGAATGAATGGTTGTGCATCTTGACTGTCTGACACCTTGAGGACTAGCGACCTAACGTCCACTGGACAGCCATATAACCCTGAATACGAACAAGTGAGCATTGAAAGTGGATGGGATGGTACATGGATAAAACCGAAACAAAGAATGGAAAAAAAAAAAAAAAAGAAGTGTGTGTGGTTCTTGTTTTGTTTAGTTGCTCTCCCCCCCCCCCCCCATAAAGACAAAAAGCAAATACCGTACTCATACACAAATACACCAAAGAACAAGAACAGAGCACAGCCACAGAGACATAAAAGAAATGCCTCGGGACTTTTTCTGTGGTTGAAAAATCATTTTGCACCTCTTGTAGTATTGGACAAGTCTTCACAAAAAGGGCTTCACCCTAGTAAATTAAATTGTTTTGAACAGTGACTGTGGTATTGTGTTTAAAGCAACTTAGATTTTGTGCTAGACTCCAACTAACGGATGTCGATTCCAGTTGTTGTGGCAATAAAAAAGCTTTCAGTGACAGATGATGTAAATCAACGTGAGGAGGCTTTTGGGTTTTGAGCGACAAAGAAAGCAGGCATCTTTATTCTGCTACCAAAGCATGCCATCTTCAAAGCTATAAAGAAGCCACCAGTTGCTTAAATGGAACAGGACTGAACAAAATATGAAAAGCTGTCAAACAAACAATATATTACCAAACATGAATAAAACGAATATAAAAAAAAAGACGACTTTGAAAAAGAAAGAAAAAAAAAAAGACTTCCAAATGCACAAATATTCTACAGTATATGCTGAGAAACAACATAACACTTTTGTGCAACTGTGTCTGATTTTCCACTCATATTGTGTGGCTGAAACTACAAAACAAAAAAGGGCAACTATACGTAAACAAGTAGGGTTGGTTGATATGATTTAAAAAAAAAAAAAAATTCTATTGCAGAGCTATTCAACTGACGGCCCGGGGGCCAAATCAAACCCACGGGTGAACTCAGTCCAGCCCACCAATGGGTTCATATTTAAATAAAACTAGATTGTAAACTGTTAAACAAACTTACTTAATGACAGTAATTGCTGGATGTCCGGCCCCTGAGCTCTTGGTTTTCAATATATATGGCACTGTTCTATAGTTACATTTTTATCAGGTATAGTGTAGCATAAAATCTTCTACCCATTAATTCAGCATTGTTCCAGAGGTTTTTATTTTTTTCTTTTAAGATGTATCCCCATGGTTCCTTAATCATGGTAATCACTGCTATGTCAGTTTCAATTAACTGCTGCCATCGTTGAGGTGTGATTTTGATGAATTGCAAAGCACAAGACACAGACCAAAGGTGTGTCCCGCACTATCCCACCCTCATCTACAACTCTATGCTGCATATGGTTACTATTACAGCATATATTTTCAGTTGCCCCTTTTCTTTCTCTACATCACCCCCTCCCACTCAAAGAGAATGTTAAATGTATATTATTGCTGTGGCGGAGATAGTGTTTCAAGACCTCCAGGCAAACACTAAACCAACTGGCAGCACATTAGACAGAATACTTGACTTATTAGATATTTCCTATTCAAAACAGTGTCATCAAAGGCTAAGAACAAGAGTCATATAAAACACAGCAGCATGCCTGCCTGCTCTGTTCTGCTCAGCCATGCTCATGTGTTGGGCTTCCATAGGATCGACCATGCCAGATCCATCTCCCTTCCCCTGGAATAATGAGGACAGGATGTGTGCACTTCTTTTTCTGCAGAAATGTAAGATTTTCCAAGCAACAGAGACGAGAGGAAAGGCAGAATGGGCCTGGACCTCTTGCCATGTGTGCTGTGTTAGGTGAGTGAATGTATTGAGGTAAGGAGGTATTTGAGAAGGTATTCAGCAAAGGCACAACATCCCATTTAAAGAGCACCTCACATTGTAAGGAACAAATAGGCTGCACGGCAGCAGGGGAAGAAGCCAAACACTCTTCATTCTTCTCTGTATTTCTTCCTAAACTTAGGCTGAACATGCAGTTTTAGTTACGGCAGAGACCCCCATGCTCTCAACCACCACTACTGAGAGAGTCCCCCCCAAGCAAACTCTTGGTTTAAATTTAGCTCTACATAAAAGTGAAATAAGGGATGACTGGGAACATAGTCAGGGGCACAGAGACAATGAAAAATATGCCACAGTGAACAGTGTTCATACAGTTTAAATAAACAAACACAATTAGCAAAGTCAAAAAAGTACACAAACACAACAAGTTGTTTGTCTTTATAGGATTAAATCAGAACTTTGATCACCGACACAAAGCGCACAACTGGCTTCTGTCAAGTTTTGAGGGTTCCCTAAGTTTTCATTGTTTTAACTGTGGAAAAACAAAACGGGTACTGTTTATGAAAATACAGTATACAGAATAGCTTTGTAGACTACATGCATTTAACATATGTCAATTTATTCACTGAGACACAGCAATAAATTTAGACTTACAAACATGAGCTGTAGCTACAAGCCTGCTCCCAACTGAGAGCTCCCTTCCAACCATGACTTTCTGTTGTATGGCTTCACTGCAACACTGTTTCCAGGTCCAAATGCAATTTTACTCTGGACTTTGTTGATCACGATCATGAACCCCCAAACATGGAGACAGACGCACACACGCACCACACCCCCCAAGCCAATCATGAGGTCATTCCCTCAGAGTCTCCAGGCAGAACATTCTGGAAAATGGAGAATAATCCCCAATGTGTGAAACCATGCGTCTCCCGAGTGCCAATCATATCAGAGCGCATTTGTACAACTTCTGACCCCAACGGTGTCAAAGTAAAAATGGCTTGACTGGAGGAAGGCTAATGTTCATAAGCAAATGTCACATCATCCAAATGCCACCTGTTCACCGTGTTGGCCAGCTTGTCTAATACGACAACACAACTTTTATGTCTAAAAACTACATGTGTCTGCAGAGGAATGAAAAGTGTGTTGCAGTTTAGGTATAGAGATCAGGGATCATAGATAACTGAAGGCTTTAGCACGGTGGGGATGTGCATGGGGTGGCAAGGTGGCGCAGTTTGTAGAGCTGCCTCCTTTCAGTGAGAAGGCCGCTGGTTCAAATCCTGGCCCAGGACTTTTCTGGGTGGCATTTGCATGTTCTTTCCGTGCACGCGTGGGTTTTCTCCAGGTACTCCAGTTTCCTCCCGCAGACCAAAAACATGCATGTTATCCTGATTGGTGACTCTAAATTGTCTCTAGGTGTGAGAGAGAGAGAGTGAACAATTGTTTGTCTCGTTTGTCTCTATGTGTCCCTGTGATGGACTGGAGACCTGTCCAGGGTGTCCCCTGTCTCTCACACAGTAATTGCTGGATATGGACACCAGTGACCACCGTGACCCGAAAAGGAAGAAGCTGGTAAAGATGATGGAAGGATGGGATGTCCATGGTAGTTGACAGGAAATTATGAAAAATATAGTGTAGTAATAGTGGCCATTTATATTTATTAAACATATTAATGTGACTCTGGTCATGTTGTATACAGCTTGATCAAATATGTTGAATGAAAAAAGTAGGATGTCAGTAGGTGAAAATGTGGCTTTTTTAATGAAAAATGTATTAAGAGGAATACTGTACTGTGTTGGATAAAATAATAACATATGTCAGCAATATGGTATGAATGAATAAACAGACACCACTACAGGACAAACACTGAAATCATTTAAAATTGTGTGTGTGTGTGGTGGTGGTGGTGGTGGGGGACAAAAATATATTTTTCCCAATCAGAGTGCATGTTTGTTCATATTCTAATGGAAAGACTGATACTTAAGAAAAAAAAATTGACCAGAAAAAGGAAAATGTTTTATCTTGTAAACAATCAGTGACAGTCAAGTAGAGTAGACATAGTAGTAAAGTGTGAACGACAAAATCAGCTGCTTCTGTATTTCTTGCAGAAATACATTTAATAGAGTGTTTCCATGTTCTCTTGCAACTCCAGAAGAATTCCTATTGAAAAGTATAGGAAGTCATTACTGTACTTAATCTTTTTGACATGATTACAGTTGAGCTACTTACTTGCAAGTCGCTTGTGTGGAAATTAGCATTTGTCTTGAATACATCAACATTTACAGGTTAGGCCCCTGCTGTGATATGCACTTTTGTTTTCCAGAACCTTAAAGTTGAAAGCAGGCCTCTGTGCTTGTGTATTATTAAAAGAAAGCCATAAAGCAGCAAAACCTCATCCTAATCAAAAATAATAACAATGCTTAACCAAATGTCACAATGACCGTAATCCTCTCGTTTCCTTGTGGAAAAAAGAAAGGGAAGACATTTATAATATGAAGTCACTGGCTTGTATGCCACAACAGCAGTCACAAAGCACAAGAGCCCATCAAAGGCAGCCACTTAATACGCTGAACTTTGTTTCAGTAACAAAAGCAACCTGCTATGCACTTCAACTGAACCACAACAAAGACGCAGAGGAAGGTCACGAACCGCGAGGCTGCAAATGAATGCAGAGTGTTTCAGTGTGACAGTCAACTGCACTTTAAAGTCTGTTTTCAAAGCTCAGCGCTGAGGAGCCATTTGAACACACTCCCTGTGTTGCTAAAGGCTGGTCAGTTTACAGTTCATGTTTCTCAAAAAAGTGGAACAAGTACACGTTCCCCCTTCACAAGGATCTAGTTGGTCCTTGGTTAGTTTATCCATAAAGAGAAAATCTGAACAATGAAGCAAAAAATATTTTTTGTAGGTCATTTCAGCGACTTGCTCGTCTCCTTGGTGCCACGTTACAAGCCTTGGAGGACATGATTTATGCTTGTGAACGTTCCTAAATCACTGGGTAAGTTGAAATATATGCTCAAAAAACAGCAACGTGACAGAAGCTTATCTGAGAGAGAGAGCGAAAAAAAAAAAGAATAAAAAGAAAACAAAGATAACCATTAAAAAAAGAACAAGAACATACAGATGGTGTTCTTGAGTTGCTTTATGCGTTGGAAAAGTCCTGGACTAAAAACAAAGATACAAAATGAGAAAAGCTGGAGAATAAAGGGAAAATTATGAAAAGAGTAAGATAATGTAGTCCATGTGGGGAACTACAATACGCTGCTCAACAAAGACCTGGCTCTGGGAAATGTGGCAACCAAAGCCTCTGTTTTATAATTGACTGAACTTCAAAACTGTTTTCTCCCGTGTCTGGTGCATGACATTAGTTTGCTTACAAACATTTAGCAACAAATAAGATGCAGATTGCCAGTGCTTAGCAGAACAACAGTGTATCCAGAGTGCTGACGTTCAGCGGGCTGCAGTGGCGTGATACACACTTTGAGTTCAGGACTGAGGCCTTCCTGGTGCAACTCCAGGCCCTCAAGAGACACTCGCCAAAACCCGCCATACCCCACTCCATATGTCTGGCAATCAAAGATGATTTAAAAGGTTTGACAGCCACCTCCCTTAAAGCTCAACAGGAGACTTATTGCTTCAGTCATCCTCGACAGAACCACCAATATAACCCAAAACCCCAAATTAGATTCCCAATCAAACTTGATGCTGAGGGTGACTGTGAGGACATGCAGGAATTACAACACATCTCTACAACAACACTGGCTGTTTGGAGAGGCAGCTCGAAATGTAATCAGATTGAAAATACATGAAGACATTTTTTAGGTCGACACTACAACTGTGGTAGATAAGACAAAAAAAAAACTTTGTGAAAACATATATTCTGTAAAAAAAAACAAAACAAAAAAAAAATGTTTTTCTAAATAATCATTTAATGGTTTAATGACATATACCCATTAATTTCTTCCATCATTAACAATTGACAAGATAAAAAAAAATACATGAAGAGTCAACACAGTAAAGTTTTAAAGCTAAATGGGGATCTTGGCATGAGTCCAGTCAGATAAAGAGATAAATGAACACTATAACACATAAAACATATTTTTAAATCATCATAAAAACAGTCAGATGTGTTACATTCAGTATGATTTAACTCTTTTTTAAATGAAAGCCAGACGCAAGAAAACTGATTGCGAGACACGAATCAGCAAGAGAAAGTAAATGAAAGAGGCAACCCAGGGTCTGCTATGATCCTGCCCCCCCCCCCCCACCCCCACCCCAGCAGCAGAGTACTTATCAGGATTTTTTATTTTTAATATTTTGTCATAGATAAAGAGCAGAATACACTTGGTTTCCATAGTTTGACTCTATCCCTACTGGATTTTAAGATGCGTGTGGATATAATTTCCTGATCTAATGGCCGAGTCTGAGTGGGGCGGATCAGCCCCAAGTGGTCTCAGAGCTGAGTGATGCTGTCGTATCAGCCTACACCTCGGGAGGCAGAGCACTAAAAACAGTCATGCTTAAAGAACGTCTTACACAATATTTGTTCACAAATAAAACAAACTGCAGCAGCACGTAGAAATAAGCATGAGCGTAGCAAACTCAATGGGTGACGTAAAGTCATTAACGATTCTGGCTGATCGTTTGTGTAAAAAGCTACAATTACACAATAATTGAAGTAATCTTCTTTAGCTTCACCCTGGATGTGTTCCCAGCAACAAGAGACAATAACTCTGATGTCGTTTGTCAAGTTCTCTTTGAAAAACGATGCACAAAACATGCTGTCAGAGTTCAAAAGAAGGATATTCATAAAAATGAGAACAATGAAGTGTAGAGGATAAGAAGAAATGTCCTTCAGACAAACCCCAGCAAGCAGCAGGTAATTCTCACCTTTTTTATTTTACTATCTAAGCTGTTTGTGAGTTGTGTCTCAAACAGATTTATAAAACCGTGTATATCATTCATTACCACGACTTCATGAGGTTTTATGACCCAATCAAATTCCACTTACCAGCATTAAAACACAAATGATTTTATACTAATGAATTACTTCAACATTATATATAAAGATGTATTTTTGGTTCTTTTGCCAGTATCTATAAAACAGGATGTGGCATAAAAAATTAAATAAGGCACATCTAAAATGATCAAATCAGGTTCATTCACCAAACACTGTATCTGTGAGTGCTTCTGTGGAAAATCTCCCAAAATCCTGAAATAATTCTACATTTAGTTCATGTTCCATATTTAGTTTAAAGGTGACCAGTTCATGAGCATAATCCTAGTTCTGCAATCAACCAAACAGAAGAGAAACAGAACTTTCACTTAACTCTGAGTTAGCTGATACTCTACATCACCTGTTATTCTAGGTGGATTCTTGCTTATACAGGTGGCAGGAAAAAAACCTGTTTCCTCTTTTCACCTCTTAAAAAAGTTAAATTTTGTGCTTTTTTCTCAGAACAAAGTCCAATAAAAGTGTGTTTACATGTATCTCTACTAGTTGGCCTGGCGTGCCCTGCTTTTACTACTCCCCAGGGTGTGTGACCCTGTTTCCCCTGCAGGCGGAGAGCAAGGGCTCCACTGACTCCTGCTCACCTGAGCCGTCACTCGATCCTCGAGTTCACATTGGGGGCCTCACGGCTCTGCTCAAAGGCCCCGTCTGTTTCTCTGCTCAGAATTCCAGCCTTCGTGATTTTATCTCAAGTTTTCACGCCAATTTTGCCAAAACAGATTGAGAAGGCAGCAAATTCAGCTGCTACTGATCTCGAATAGATTAAGTTTCCAAAAGGCCAATTTAAGAATGTGCTACGCTTATACTGTGAAAGGGAGGCTAGCTCGTATGTAGGGGCTGAATGGAGATGGCGACTTGTTTTGACTGGCTGTCAATTAACAGTTGATTCACACAGAAGGGTCAGCGAGACAGAGACAAAAAAAATATATGATTTCATAACAAAAGGAGGGCAGTAAAATTAACATTGGCTATAAAAATATGTGTGTTTAAGATAAGCCCAGACAAAGACACGTACTTTACTGATGTGAGGCAGCCAGAATGGAAAAGGAGATGGCTGCATGGGGAGCTCTATTTATTATTTCTCTCAGCAACAACAAGGTAAATGAAAATAGAGCTAAGCATGATGGGAAGAGGTCAAGGTGAAAGGAATATGGCCCTCAGAGAGGGTTAATAGCCAACACGACTGGCTAAGAGGTGACCTCAGAGGAACGCTGGCTCCCACATTTACAGAAAAGTGCTTTGGACAGAGCGAATTAAAAAGAAAACCAAAGCAAATGTCAGACCTTGACTGTTTCCTGCTGTTTTATGTCTCATCTTTGACGATTACTGCCTTACTTCTCATAATCTGTCATTTGGGAATCCACTGTCAAGGTGTCTGATCTGTTCCTTTTTCCTTGCTTTGAAGTTTCACCTTCGTCTGATGTGCTTGTAATAATGATGCCTATCACATCACGTAAAGGGGTCCTCGGTCTTGGTGAGACTGGAGGTCAAATATGAAACTTCAGCTACAAGACAATATGAAACACTCATCACAGAGAGGAGCGGTTCTTGGAACTGGTTTAGTTTAAACACGCTCAGACGAGGATAAAGCCCAACACCGCTGACAGAGCCAAACTTGTCAACAACACCGTGGCTTAGATAAGCTGTGCTACGTGTTTCTGACATTCAACAAAAACTACCAGAAGAAAGTTTTATTGTTGTACCAGAGGGCAGAAAAGGTTACCACGCTCCCACTGTGCTGTACTTCGCAGCACGTTGACTGAGGACGGAGGTGAAGAAAAGTTGCATCAGTTTTATTTCGTTTTAAAATCTCCAAATTAAAACCTAAACTAGTTCAAATAGGGACACATGGACTGTTTGTCAACTCTCATGATCGAGTCAGAATGGAGTGATAACGCTTAAAAAATGTCAGATGGTTTTAAGAAGTACCTGCATGTGAAGAAGTGGGTTTCAAAGCACCTGGAAGCTGCACTGTTCCTGTGTATCTTGTAAAACTTGACTTTTTTGGAGGATTTAAGATTCTGTTTATATACGACGTATAGATCCAGATTAACTGCAGAAGTTTAGCTCTAATCTTTGTGGAAACCAAATCATCTGTACAGGATGAATGAAAATCTTTTTTTTTTTTTCTTTTTTAACTTACTATAATTTATGAGCTACAGTCTTATCTGTTGTTATCAGCTGAACTGATCCAACACCTGTTAGTGATTTGTGATACAGATCGAAGAGCCTAAAACTCCACCACAAGACTGTGAATCAAAAACAATGACTGCTTTTATTCTGTCAAAAGTAACATTAAATAATGGTAGACACTGATTGATTATTTATTTATTTATGTAACCTTTATTTATCCAGGTTAGTCTCATTGAGCCACGAGAACTCATTTTCATAATGCACAGTTATGCAATTTAAGCAGCTCAAATCAGATGAAACAAAGAAACATTCATGATCTCAACACATTTTAGTTCAGCAGTTTTTGAAACTTCTACAGTCTCAAATATTAAGCTCTTCAAGTATAACACCAATATGACAGATATTAAGAAACTGTAGATTTTTATTTGTGTCTGACATAAATGATAAAACAGACTATTTTTAACACCAATCTCATAACTAAAAATTAAACTTGTTTCATTATCCTAAGTAGCTGCACAACTGGAGAGAGAAAAGCTCTGCAGAGAGTGGTGAAGGCTGCACAGAAGATGTTGGAGTCAGTCTCCCCACCACCATCAGACATCTACACCTCCAGATGCAGGAAGAGAGCCACCTGCATCCCTAACCAGGAAAATAACTGTAATGCCACTTTAATTGGAGATTGACACTTTATCTGTGCTGCTGATCTCTTACCCTTAAGCTGCTGTTTTCATACCCATCTGCTCACAACAGACTCATGTTCAAGCTGCTGTTTAATACGCCATATTATATTATATTATTATTGTTTAGTGTATTCTTGCATATGGTTTCTTTTTTATACTTTATATTTTTGCTATTGTTGGATGTAACTGGGACCTTAAGTATAAAATTGTGTTCCACCTCATACCACATGATGTGAATAACAATAAAAAAACCTTGAACTTTAACGTTCACTCTTTCAACAAACCCAATTAGCTGGTCAGTCTTTAAGTGGGACAACTTTTAGGCAGACATTTCCTCCTGGGTCCTTTATTTACCTGGGCACCGTATGAGGAAAACACAGAGGGGGAAGCAAGCCGGTGTTTTGTGCAGGACCCACCAGAGACGCAGCAAACCCCCTCTCCCCTCTGTCCTGCTTTTAGGTGTTTGGTCTCTGAAGAATAGACTGGATGACCTGCGCGCATAAATTTATTGCGAGCAGGCCACGAGGAGCTGTTGTGTCTTGGCTTTTATGGATATTGGGCTGGAGCCGTCCATTCCTGACTGTGCTGTGGCTCTGGACGACTTCTCTGTCTACCAGCTTGACAGAACTGAGTCACATCTGTAATACCTAACATGTTTGTTGTTGCTGCACGATGTGGCTGTATCATGTGTGTTGCTGCCTTGCCATCGTGGTTCTGTTCATCTCAGTGTTGCTCACTGCCTGTGCAGTGGCCTGTCACACAACCTGTGTGCTGTGTGCTGTGTGTGATATGCATCATGTGCATTTAAGCAGTGTTGCTGCCTGTGAAGTACTCGTTCACTCTAATTCATCCTACCTGTACTGTTGTATTCTACCTTGTTGTTTACTATATTTCTTTTGGACCTTGTAGATGTATTTCTTTTTCATATTTTGATGCTTTGTTCTGTACTTAATTTCATACTTTGGTATTTCTTGTTTGTGTGTTGTTGTTTTTTGTTTGTTTTTTTGGCCAGCCAAGACGGTTCTTTGCGTCCTGAGCATTTCATTGCATTGATGACCTTGTGTTGACCTACATATGAGAAATAAGCAATAAACTAATCTTGAGTGTAATGTCCAAGGTAGATTTCTTTCTTCTTCTTGCTCGGCAGGTTTGGAGAGGAGGGTGAAAGATTCCTGGTAGACAGTAAGACGTGATGAGGCAGCTGAGTAGAATACGTTGGAGTGACAGGTCGGTATAGATGCTGGTCTAAGGATGCTGTTCTTAAGCTGGCGAGGAGGAGGCTGGAGATGATTGTAGAGGTTCCACAGACTGGTTCTGCTTCACAGATGCTGGGAGACAGCGTTCCTCGATGACGGACCATGGAGCCAGGACATTTGGTATCACAATGTTCCAGCAGAGAAGAAATAATCCAAAGACCCTTAAATCCACCAAGCGTTCATGAGCCAGGATCAGGATCAGCTGGAGGTGGTTTGACTCCTCCCTGCCACTCAGGAGCTGCAAAAATGGGATTAATGGTATAGAAAACACTGGGATCACACACAAAACTTTTCAGTTATCAGGTCCCTCTCTTGTGTCTATCTATGAGGCTGTCACTGTCTACTTTTATAGGCTCAACACTTTCCTTTCTGATAAACAGTTAGGGTGTCATAGTCTGTCCCCTAGCTGTATGGTGTTTCTGTGTTTTTCCACCTTTTTACTTATGTTTATTTCATTCTGCTCTTTATACAGTACTTTTGTTCTACTTTTTGTGTGATTTCTGTTTCTTGTACCTTGTCATTGCTGTGCTTTGTCTCTTTCATTTTCTCACTCACTCCTCAGTCTGCCTCTCCTGCCTTAATCATTCACACCTGTCCCTTATCAGTTACCTGTCCA
>JARVLU010053353.1:0-11894 GCA_031762415.1 Simpsonichthys santanae
ATTTAGAGTTGCAACCCTCAGTCCTACATTCTTCACTTTCCTCTTCTCCCTCTGTCTCCTGACATGTTTCCCTCCTCTGGGTCTTCAACTAACAGTAGCACAATTTCTGCCAGCACCCTGTTTGTCAACAGCACCTGTGGCGGTCGTTGTTAACCCGGGCCTCGACCGATCTGGTATGGTTTCACTTTGATGAACTCGCAGTATGGTTTTGGCAAAAGAGTTTTACGTTGGAAGCCATTCCTGACACAACCCTCAACATTTACCTGGGCTTGGGACTGGCACAAGAAATACACTGGCTTGTGCTCCCTAGTGGGTGGTTTATATTTTTAAATATCTAAAATGGCTAAAACTAATAACATTTTACAAAACCTGTCTCTGCGTTATTGAACCCTGTTTATAACTATTATGGACAGAATTTCTCGGTGCAGCCAGGGGGCGGAGAGATTCTGGTTCGGTGGCCTCAGGATTCCTCTCTGCTCTTTGCAGATGATGTGGTTCTTCTGTTGGCGTCATCATGCCATGATCTTCAGCTCTCACTGGAGTGGTTTGCAGTCGAGCATGACTGGGATGAGAATCAGCACCTCCAAATCTGAGGCCATGCTCCTCAGTCAGAAAAGGGTGGATTGCTCTCTTAGGGTCGAAGGTGAGGTTCTGCTTCAAGTGAAGGAGTTCAAATATCACTGGGTTTTGTTTTGTAGAAGGAGTTGCCCTGTGAATTTGGGGGAACAAATGGGAAAAAAGTATATGGATTTTCAAGTCTTGTACTTGATGGTTGCTATAGTCATTTCAACCATTGTAAATTGAAAAACTCTCGATATACTGTATTGAATATATTTGATATATCGCCCAGCCCTAGTTCAGAAGGGAAATTGATACTACAAGTGAAAGACTTGGATAGTGAACATGAGAGACTTTGACAGTGAATGTTAGACAATTTAACAACAAATGTGCGATATTTTAAACGTTAATGTGAGACACTTTGAGTTTGATAGTAAATGTGAGCGTTTGATAATAAATGTAAAAGAGTTTGATAATAAATGTAGTGTTGTAGTAAATGTGAGAGTCTGTGAACATGAGCACAAGAATGCATTATGGCCTAAACGGCCTCTCATACTCTTAAGTAAAGTCCACACAGAAAGACTCCAGATCCAACCCTGCGCTTGAACCCAGGCAGAAGGATACGTTTTAAGCTGTCATGAGAGGCAGTGGGTGATATGCATTTCTTCAAAGCATCCCAAAACTTAGTTTTTTTCCCCTGCAGGCCTTAAAGCTATTATCTGATTACAATATATTTACATAAAACAAAACACAAATGAATGAGCTGCTGGGTCTGTGAAAGGAGGAACGAAGAAGTCAGAGAGCAATCGGCCTCCTTGCCTAATGCGATGTGACACTGAATACTACACACAGAGAAACAAGGAACCTCAAATTGGGTTATTCCTCCTACCTGCCAGTAATCCAGTTGATAAGCACTATACATGTAGATTTCTGAGGAGCAGAGAAATCAGATTATCCGGAGCTGAACTGGGATTTTCAGGCTAAATTGGCTGTTCTTCCAAGGGCCTCTCGTTCTAACAGGATGAATGAGGGGAAATAAATTATTTGACGTGCAGATAAATAGTCTGCAAAGGAGTACTCAGACACGGGAAGACAATGCCAGATCACTGAGCAAACAGATATACAGAACAAAAATATAAACGCAAAAAAATATTTTTTCTTCCAATTTTTTGATGAACTGAACTCAAAGATCTAAGACTTTTTCTTTGTACACAACAGGCCTTCTTCTCTCAAATCATTATTTCACAAATTTGTGTAAATTTGTGTTATGAGCACTTCTCCTTTGCCAAGATAATCCATTCACATCACCGTTCTGGCATATCACGATGCTGATTAGACAGCATGATTATTGCACAGGTGTGCCGTAGGCTGACCACAATAAAAGGCCATTCTAAAATGTGCTGTTTTATGGTGCTAATCCCCTGTCTCAACTCTCATCGTTTCTCCATGACACTGCACCAGTTACGGGCCTGCTCACTGATGGGAATCCATTCCCACTCAGCTTGATTTATGAAACCACCTTGTTAGAAGTTCTAAGCGGACTGCTCTGAGGTGAGGATTTTGACGTAAACAGATGCAGCTGTTGATTGGCCAGTAGAGCCATGTCACTGGATGACCAGCAAAATAGCACCACTTTGTCATTGTGTTGACAGATATGCTACAACAAATGAGCACATTTACAAACAAATATTGGAGATGTTGGTGCAGCATAGCTACACCCAGACGTATAAGATATAGGGGTGCAGAAAAAAAAGATTTTTTAAAGAATCTAGATTCTTAGTCCTGGCGATTCTGAATCGATTCTAAAAGCCCCAAAATCGATTTTAAAACGTGCTTAATTTTATATTTTTTCCGCTCCTACTCCTGAGCGTGCTGCATATTGCATTATGTGTCCGTTCGGTTGCCGAAGAATTTTGGTCGTGTAGGCCACTGTACAGCAAGCTAGTTAGCCAGCCCTCTTTATCTGAACGAAGCCTGCTAGCAAGGAGGAGGGAGGACTGCGCGATTCAAATTGATCCTTCATCTTTAAAAATAATTTCAGATCCTACAATGCTCTGGGGGAAGACAGAGCTTAACAAGAGAACGGTTGTTTACAAGAAGTGTAAAATAAAATTACGGTACAATATTTTGGAAATGCGATAAAATGTGTGGAAGATGAAAGTGAAACAGCCGACCAGCGAAGTCTGTAACAAACTTCCAGCTGATTCTCCAACAGCTGTGAAGATTTCCCTCTCCATCTCCTGCTACATCACAAAGTATTTATGAGCATACAGCTCAGTGGAAGGCGAGGGGTTTAATTTTACTTTTAATACTCTGGAAGCAACCTATGTTATTGTAGATAAAGGTCCACACAACTCCAGCATGAAACAAAAATAACACGGGAGAAGTTCTGATGCAGCTGCAGGTCAAAGGTAACTGTTTTTTCACATATTATACTAAAACTTATAGACAATATACAACAAACTTAATGTAATTTGTCTTTTAACAGGTTGAAGAGACCAGATGAGACACATCGACTGGAGCCAGTTGTAAATGATACAATTTATGGTTTATAAATTACAGTTCAGAAGAGATTTTAATGTACCGGTAGGTTTGCACAGGTTTTGAAATTTTGTTAAAGATTTACTAAATTTGATTTGATTTGATTTGATCTTTATTTATTCATTTAAAAAAAAAAAAAAAACGATACAAAGCAGTTTCATCAGATACAAGAATACAAAAATAGGATAAAATGAAAGGAGCAGAAAGAAGAAGATACGCATGTTTGCATGCGTTTCTGTGTTTGGTTGCATGCGTTTGTGTTTGCATGCGTTTCTGTGTTTGCATGCGTTTCTGTGTTTGCATGCGTTTATGTTTGCATGCGTTTGTGTTTGCATGTGTTTCTGTGTTCGCATGCGTTTCTGTGTTTGCATGTGTTTCTGTGTTTGCATGCGTTTCTGTGTTTGCATGTGTTTATGTGTTTGCATGAGTTTCTGTGTTTGCATGCGTTTGTGTTTGCATCATACGTGTTTGCTGCGCGTTTCGCCTTTTGCTGCATGTGCCTGTTTCACTGTTTGTTGCGCGTTTCGCCGTTTGGTGCGTGTTTTGCCTTTTGCTGCGCGTGCGCGTTTTGCCGTTTGTTGCACGTCTCGCCGTTTGTTGCGTGTTTCACCGTTTGGTGCGCGTTTCACCTTTTGCAGCGCGTTTGCACCCGTCGGCCACCGTACAAATTAATGTAAATGAACAGCAATTGTTAACACACCCAGGTAACGCTTCAAGAATGGGGACATTCTTCTGAAACTTTGAGGCCTGTTTTCTCCCTAATCTAATTTGCAGATTGCCAACATTGAAATGGCCGTATCTTCTTCTGTTTTTCTTTTTTTTTTTTTTTTGAGTGCTATGTGTTTGACATCATCGGAAAACTTAGAACCCACAGTTTCAGAAAATAACTTAAAATGACCCAGGGGAGATTTGTTCCTGGTTTTGCCATGGCCAGTCACATATCTGAAGGGCATGATGTAAACCAGCAAACTTGAGATCAGTTCATCCACAGAGATAGAGGGAAACAAACCACAGCTTGAGTTTCATCGAAGGGGTGGGGGGGAGATCTTTTCAGAGGAGATAAAGAGCTTTTTATGGAAAGTATTATTTTAATTTACTGTGAACAGAGAGATAATCTCAGAGCCAACACATTATCTGTGTCTTGCGTCACAAAAACACACTTTCACGAGGCGGGAACAGTTCGTTTGCTCATACTGTGTTGTGTTTGTAGATTAATCAATTTATTATAAATGTTAAGTCTTTTGAAGGATTTTGAAGACTTAAAAGAAGCAAATTGTTCAATTAGTCATGGCGGCCATGCTTGTGTTTTGGTCACTCTACCATAGTTATTGTTTCATGAAACTGGGCTGTTGAAATGCCACAGTTTGACTGGTACAGTCATCATATTCTGATTCTTTCCTGAGCGTGTGGAGCTACAAAGGGAATTGGAAAAATCTGCAGTGAAGGGCTTGCTCTGTTATTGCTTTGTGCTGGTGCTAACATGATTTAGCAGCCATGAAACTGGCTCTTGTTTTATGCTGTCTCTTCATCAATTGAAAAAAGTGGAGCAGAGGGACGATTAAAAGCTGGTAATCTTGAGCTTCATTGTTTTGTTTGCCCTCATTCAGGCGAGTAAACCTGCAGGGGAGGAAAAGGGAAAGTGTGGGACTGTATCTTTAACTGCGTTTTTGGCAGAGTTCTGGAAGAGGGAACTCGTAAGTTTCCAGCAAATTAGAGGAAAAAAATTGGGATTGGGGGTTGGGAGATTCTTCAGAAACCATGGAAACCGAACTGGGTCACTGCACAAACTTTTTTTTTTTAATCAATCTAAGGCAGAGGTCTGCATGAATGTCTCCATTTCCACATCAAAGCTGTCTGAGACCTTCCATGTGTGTTAATTTTATTTGATTGTCCCTTGATTGGCTTTTCCAGGGCCAGCATCAGCAGAGACCCCTTTTATGACATGCTGGCCACCAGGAAGAGGCGCATCGCCAACAAGAAGTGAAGAGGGACAATCATGTTGAAGCTCCAAGCGCCTTCATCTTGCTCGCCAGTTCACATAAACAGAACACAGAAGAAACGACTGTCCTGACCTGTAGGAGACATCACACGCTACTGAGGGGACAGCAGAGCTTATGGACTTGGTTCTTAAAAGGGGCAGCAAAAGCCAGCCTGTTTGTGTTTTCATCTCAATACCCCCACCATACACACACACACACACACACACACACACACACTTTCCCACTCACAACCATAACATGATCTGTCGTGTTTCAGGTGCACACGCATGCATGTGAGTTAATATTGGCCAATATGTTTGTGTTAGTGTGCAGCATCTAGAATGTGTGCATGACAGGTGCAAGTGTTCCCTCCACTGTACTTCATGGGAAAAAAAATAATAATCAGAGATCAGATGGAGAGATGAGTGGAAAGAGGAGAAAGATGCACACATTTTAGTGACGGTGGTTCAGTCAGTGCAGTAAAACCTCATGTTTGTCTCATTTCTGGTGCTGAATTTTTCTCCAGGTGCTCTGTTCAGAGTAACCTCAGAATAACTATATTTAGGTTTAAAACAGAAGATTACAATCTTGAGTCAGCTGTGCTGATTTTATTTGTGTGTGTGAAGCAGAAACTTTTCATATGTGCAGTCTTGTTTCTTTTAGCTGAAGGGCCACGGGTGTGTTTGCTGAGGCTTCAGACTTAACCTGTTTTTTTTTTTTTTTCCGTTTTTTTTTTTTTTGGTGTGTGTGTGTGTTTGGACTTGAAGATTTAGATTAGATTTCAGAACTGGTTGATTTGGTCAAAATGATCACCAGAAGATCAAACGGACTAAAGAAGAACTGGTTTTAAAATCTCTTTAATATACACTCAGATGGTTTAATGTGTCTCTTGTTTAAAAGCTTTGCGCACATTTCATTTGACTGTGACAAACTACTGTGTAGGACACAATCTGTGAGCTGATATGGACTTCAGAAAGTGCAATGCTTTGTTCATATTTGGTAACCAGTTCCTGTTAGCACCATTTATATGGCTTTAAAAAAATTGAAGGGCTTTTAATTTTCAGTAGCCCCAGTAGTGAGGGAAGTTTAGATTAAGATATACATAGCACACACGCGCGCGCGCGCACACACACACACACAGTGGGGAAAATAAGTATTTGATACACTGTCAATTTTGCAAGTTTTCCACCTACAAAGGATCAACTATGAAAGACAGAATCTAAGAAAAAAAAGTCAGAAAATCACATTGTATGTTTTTTAAATAATTTGAATTTTATTGCATGAAGTAAGTACTGTATTTGATACAATAGAAAAACATAACTTAATATTTGGTACAGAAACCTTTGCAGTTACAGAGGTCAGACATTTCCTGTAGTAGCAAACGGTACACTCATTTAAATTTTCTTAGACAAAATGGAAGATATTTCAAAACTAAAGAATTTTTCTAAACTCGATTTTCAGTAGAAACAAAGTTTTAGAGAGAAGAAAACAAAAAAGCTAAATTGAAATATAAGCTTCTATTTCAGGTTCATATATGTGAGCATCCAATTCCAGATGAGTCAGTGCCTCACCTGTCACAAACCTCACCACACGTCACTGGTCTGGACATGTGCTGCTGGAAGCAGGGAGACCTTTTGTGCCCTACAGGACCTTAAACCATGACAGCGTAGTGTGACTAATGGTCTTCTTTGAGACTGTGGTCCCAGCCCTCTTCACGTCATTGATGAGGTCCTCCCTTGTAGTTCAGGGCTGATTCCTGACCTTTCTCAGAATCATCCTTATCCCATCAGGCAAGATCTTGCATGGAGCACCAGACCGAGGACGATTGAGTCATCTCTTGTTTTTTCACTTTTCTATGAAATGCACCAACAGTTGTTGCCTTCTCACCAAGCTGCTTGTCTGTCTGTCTTGTAGCCCATCCCAGCCTTGTGCAGGCCTACAATTTTCTCCCTGGTGTCCTTACAGCTCTCTGGTCTTGGTCATGGTAGAGAGGTTGGAGTGCTGATTGAGTTTTTGGACAGATGTCTTTACAGGTAACAAGATCAAACAAGTGCATACAGGTAATGAGTGCAGAATAGGAGGGGTTCTTAAAGAAAAACTAACAGGTCTGTGAGAGCTAGAATTCTTGCTGGTAGGTGGTTAATCAAATAATTTCATGCAATAAAATCCAAATGAATTCTTTAAAATCCTACAATGTGATTTTCTGGATTTTTATTTTTTCTTAGATTCGGTCTCAAGTTGAACTATACCTACGATAAAAATTACAGACCCCTCCATTCTTTGTAGGTGGGAAAACTTGCAAAATCGGCAGAGTATCAAATACTTATTTTCTCCACTGTGTACAGTGGTATGTATATAATGTATATACATACATGCATACATACACTGGAAGTGTGGTACAATGTTTTTTTTTTTTTTTTCCTAATAAGTAAAAAAGTAAATTTTGAAGAAAAAAGTAAATCTTGGAAGTGGGTGAATGAATATGTGCTTGAAATAACTCAGTCCTTGTACAGGTGCATGAAAGGGTTTTTTTTTTTTTTTTTTTTTTTTTGTGGTTTCAGATTTTACAAACATTAAGAAGCTTTTTAAGCTCATAATTTTACCCCCACACCCCACCCCAAAATTAAAATTACAGTAATTTCTTGACAATGCTATGGGTTAGAACTTTAAAAACACTTTTTCTTTATCAGGAAGTCCTAAAGCTGGGTTTAATTTATAGCACTCCTAAATCCCAAAAGGTACCAGTCTGATGAAGCTTTTTTTCCAGTTTATTTCTTTATAGTCAAGATTGATGTGTTGTTGTGATCCTGCTTGCATTTGATTTGTACTCTTATACATCCCAGCTTGCTTTTGTGCTCCTTCCTTACAATCTAACATTCAATTTTTGTATTTATTTTTTTGTTTACAAACATTTTATTACGTTACTGTATGTTTGTGTATATCCTGTATGAATTTTAGTATACAGTATATCTCTCTCTTTAGTATGCACACTTTAACAAGTCTGAACCTAATGATGTTTGGGGTTTCCTTTGCAAAAAGCCTTAAACACAATTGTTTGAAAATCTTTATTGTTAAAGAAAATATAGGTCAAAAACTGTGAAAAAAAGTGTTTCAAAGCCATGACTAATAAGACAGATGGTTATATTTATGATAATAAAGATTATAGTAAATATGTTAATGACTATAATAAAATACCGATAATATAATTGATGTCAAAAACACCAATAGTTTTCTAAGTGATTGTAAAATATGCTAAAAAAGCCTTGTAGGTCAGGGTACTTTTTTATTAGTAACTTGTTAACTTTTATATTCTTTGTAAAAGCTGTTGGTAATGTGTGTATCTACATAAAGCTTAAAGCAGTTTCATGATGTATTCATTACTGATGTTTATCATATCCTACTTTATTTAAATAAGCTGTAAGTCATAAAACAAACTTTAAAACACTTCATAATGAAAAGCTCATATTGTCATCTTTGTGCAGAGATGTGCTGTTTGATCCTGCATGGCTCAACCATAGACATATACTGTATACGTATTTGTCTATGGCTGAAGACAACCAAGTGTGAAATAGGAAGAATGTGATTTGTTGTTCTCCATGAGTGAAAAGGTTATCTGATTAAGTACAGACTAGAAATTACCCACCTTATTCCTGGGGGCTCTACTGTATAAAAGATTATGGGTACAACTTCCCGTCAGATACTGGAAGTAGCATTCTAACCATGTTCGGCGCACGGACCGCGTATTATTTGAAAGTAATTTTATCATGCTCTCTCTATATAACGTAATTATTATAAACACAATGGAACCTTCAGTTGAACGTGATTTAATTTATTGAACGTTTGCTGAAGAACACAGTCAGATCAATGTGCACATAAACCACACTTTGTGTTCTTTCATTTAGTACACAAAATACTACCACTAAACAAAATATTGCTATTAAATTCAGTTTATATAGCACCAAGTCACAACAGAAGTCATCTCAGGACATTGAAAATAAACTTTTTTTTTTCCTTCTCCCTTCGCCAGGGGTCACCACAGCGAACTAGTCGCACAAAAACTTGGCAATTGTTTTTACGCCGGATGCCCTTCCTGACACAACCACAGACCACCGAGCTACCACAGCCCTCTGTGTGGAGCAGAGTGCTGAGAAGATGAAGAGAAGATGGTGCGGGTTAAGGGCCTTGCTCAAGGGCCCAGAGTGGGGAAGATGAGGGTGGAGACAGGTGTGACTGCTTCACTTATTCCACCAACAATTTTGATGTTGTCGGAACAACAACGGATCATAAGCTTTATCTAGAACATAAAACTCTTTATAATTAGGATCTATGTTTAGGTTTTCTACGCACAAAAAACTGGATAGTTTAGACATTTTTTGAAAGTTTTTGGAATTCCGGGCAGAAAAATATTAATAATTCTGCCAGATCATCAGATTAGTTTAAGAAAATATCAGATTAGAAGTTTGTCAGTTTACCTCAGATTAAAGTGTCATAACTAGACCTAGCATCACTTTTCTCATCACCATCCCATCATTGTTCCACCGTGAAAAATGAGGGGTGAACCTGCGAGTCAGCTGAGGATCTGTGGAGGTCAACAGATTGTCCAGGAGGTTACCTGAGAGGGTAATGGTGACGAGCCTCTGAGGGGTCTGGAACTGATGGAGTCAGTGTCATTTTATAGATATATAACACATTTAAAAACAAGTTTGACAGAAGTGTTTACAAGGTGGCTAAAAAAAAAATCGAGGGAAAAACAACAACAATAATATGATTTCAGAGAATCATCCATAAAAGCCAACACAATAAAATGGGTTACAAACCAACTAAAATAAGGAAACACCACAACATAGAATATCTAATGGAACTCAAACTGAGTTTGAATTAAAAACCAGTGTGAAAATGTGAGTTTTTAGGTGGAATTTAATGGACTGTGCAGAAAATCAAGGCGCAGGTTGTTCCGGTCTCAAACAATCTCTACACAAAACAGTCTTTAGCCTTACAGAACAGCTATGACAACAAAAGACTTGGTCATGACAAAACTAACTTTTAAACCCAGTGGTTGATGGAAAGATGAGTCCAGTTCAGAGGTCATACAGGGAGGCCTCCCTTCATGCACAAACTTAAATGTATTTCTTTGTGAGAGAATTTGCTTTGCTTTCTCTGGTCCGTGTTCAGTGTGGTGCACGTGCAGCAATAACGAACAACCCACTGTCATGTTTGTTCTTTTATACTAAGAAAAATCAAACCTAAAAGCACTTGTGATACTAATTAATGGTAAACAGTTCGAAACATGACTGAAAAATGGAATGGTTAAAGGGTACCAACGAACACAGCCAAATTATTTTAGCATTAAATAAACAGGAAATATTTTTTGTTTGTGTTTTCTGCTTCTATCTCATCAAATGTATGCAGATCTTATTTAAATTAGACTCCAATGGATTTTAAGCAGCAAAGAGGTAAAACTATGACAAAAAAAAAAAAAGATTAAATTGTGTCATCTGGACAAAAAAAAAAGAAGGTTAAACCATTTCATCTGGAGCAGTTTATTTAAGGGAGAAACGTTTCGTCTTCCATCCGGAAGACTTCATCAGTCTGTGGCCTGCCAACCAGATCTGTCCCATAAGTAGCCTTCATTGCTGTGTTTCAATCCAAACTCCTGTTGGAATCTCAGAAGCAGGCTTTTAATACAGTACATGCAAAAGGACCCATCTGCCCAAAACAATTAATCATCTTGATTAGCAGTCAAATGTTTTAGGCCAGAAGGAATAATTGCTACTCACAGAAACAGCCTGAGGACACCAAGGCCAAAATGGTTCAGAAAAAGATTTTCAGGCTCAATCAACCGGGTAGATTTAAAAAGGTTAAATAATTTCATCTGGACCAGTTTAAGGGAGAAGCAGTCTCACAGTTTCTTTTGGGGTTTAAAGTCGCCTATGTGTCCTCCCAGCCTGCAGGGGGCGACAACACTTAGTTCCGGTCTTATGCACGAGGTTCCTGAGAGTAAAAGCTTTTTGTTATTACTGCATTTTGTTTCCTCGCTGTGGAGTTTGTTCTGTACAGAAGTTTGTGTCAGTGGGATGTTGTCGATGGACTCAGATCTTTATGTCTGCCTGCTGAGTTAGTTTGTGTTCAACGATTCGGGCTAAATATGAGCCAGCTGGAAAGCTCGGCGGACGTAGAAGCCTTAATAAAAAGACTGGAGGATCAATCGGTGACTAAGTTTGTCACTTTTTCTGTGGACCGACATTATAATGAGAAAGGTAAATAAATAAATAAAGGCCGACTGAGTGAGCTACATAAAGCCAGCGATGTAAATTAGCATCATGTTGGACATTAGATTGAGCTTGACTGCTAGCTTTCATATAAACACTAAATGTTAATACTGTATGTCAAAAGTTGTAAAATTTATTCTGGTGTCTCATATATTTTACATTATCCTGTTAGTTTGTCACAATTGTAAATTAATTAAAGAGTAACGTCATCAGTACTCTATACAATACTGTAGAGATGTAACAACTTGACTAATTGTCAAAAATTACTAGTTGGGTTTCTTGTTTGCTCTGGTGATGAACTGATAACAGATGAGGTCAGGCAGTAAGTTTGCAGATGACATTGAGATCTGTGGTGAGAACAGAGAAACAGGTGGAAGAGAACTTGAAGAGGTGGAGGTATGCACTTAAAAGAAGAGGAATGAAAGTCAGCCGTAGTAAGACAGAGTACATGTGTGTATGAGGGTCCACTATCCAGGAAAATGGGGAATGTGGTAAAGAGGTGAAAAAGAGAGTCCAGGCAGGATGGAGTGGATGGAGAAAAGTTTCA
>JARVLU010053416.1:0-11877 GCA_031762415.1 Simpsonichthys santanae
CTGCCAGGAAAAAGACAAAGAGGAGATATATGGATGCAGTTAGAGAGGACATGGAGGTAGTTGGAATGAGGACAGAGGATGCAGAGGGATCCTCAGAAAGTTTGTGTGTTTGCGCAGCCGCAGACACATGAACAATTAGAGGGAACATTGCTATTTACCTGTTTTGATCACATAAATGACAATGAGACATGTGAATTAACATTTATAAATTATCGTTTGAAACAAAATGACATGTAAACCTTGCTGAGTATGAAAACCTGCCAAACTGTTCTGTTTGAGACAATGAAACATTTTCTTCAAAATTTTATAAAAACCTGCATATTAACATTTCAAGCTTACAAAGTTAAGCCTAGTGATTAATCAGATTAATCACAGCTCCAGAGTGTGATTAATCTGATTAACTTTTTAATCGATTGACAGCTCTAGTATATACATATATACTTTGCTATTTAAACTTCACTAGTTTTGAATAAGAAATGAGTTTATATTTGTTTCTGGATGACTTGCTGCACTCAGAGGGAATTGACTGGACACTGGAAAGCCACAAAATTCACATGCATTATTATCATTTTTATCATTTTAGTAGGTAAAATGACAGACGCAAGTGAATCCTCCATAAGCTTTAATGCACAACAGGGATTTAAACTCAATATTCTGGATAGAAATTCATACATAATGTCACAAGTATACATTAAACATGGATTCACGTAAAGTAATAAAACATTAAATTACAACACAGCCAAACAAAACATAATCTCTTTTCTTCATTGTGGCAAAAAAAAAAAAAAAAAAAAAGCATTACTATGCTTTCCTATATTGCATCTGTGCTCTGCTCATTTATTTCCCCAGCAACACCAGGAAGTGCTGTGTAAATGCAATGATAATAAAAATAATAAACAAGCTGTCCTCACTCCCCACACCAAAATATTATTACATTTTCAAGGCATGGATAGTGAGGGGGGAAATACGTAGCACTCAAGAAGCACTAAAGCATTGGGGAATGCATTTCATTAATATTAGATAACCCCCCATCTACTGGTCCTCTCCCCAAATAAATACATAAATAAATAAGCCCCTCATAAAGAACAGCCCAGCACCAGCTGAGATAAACAATGACTCATGATTCCCTTCTCTTGTACCTCCAGGGCAAAATGTTTATTTTATTCTCACAGTCTTCCATAAATTAAGCTAACCTGCACCCATAAAACATTTACTATCTCAAGCAAAGTTGCCCCTGAGGACCTCCACATGAGCTGGCTGAAGAGTAAGGCAAAACAAAAAGAGCGGTGGACTGGGCCTGTTGGCATTGACTGTTCACGTACTTGTGTCTTCTGTTTCTTGCACAGGTATGAAGAACTCTGGTAGTGGGTCCTTGATGTCAATCACCTTCATATCCACAACAACGTCAGGGCCCTAAAAACAGGAGAAATGTATTATAGTCATGAAAATCCTCCATGTGTGTGAATTTAACTTTTAAAAGGACAAAGAGACAGTAAAAGCCTTCCAAAAATAATATCTAGTTAATAACGAGGTCAACGATATACTAAAAGCTCAGCATGTATCTAAAGAGAATGGCTGGCAAACCGCTTGAGTAATTACTCTGTAAAAGCTGTGGTTTTAAAACGAGAGGAGCGTCTGTGAACTTGTAATCATTTCCAACCTTTTGGCGATGAGCTGCGCGATGATGGGAGACAGAGGAGGCCGTCTGATCAACAGAATTGGACTAGTTAAAAATAATCAGAGACTGTGTAGTTGACATTTTCAAGCATGACTCCTTTCTGCCTCCCATTACATTTTCATTTTTTGCCATAATAAATTGCAATAATACACAGCGACAGTGGAGAGTGGGGCGAGCCAGGCGTGACTCGAGTCGTCCGTAAAGCCTGGATTACACCACTACTGTTGCTTGACTGTCATTACCATTAGAGACATTTTTTATTCATAGTTTTACACTGACGGAAGGAGGAATATGGATGAATGTTATTACAATGCACAGAGCCTTGGTTTATTTATTTATTTATTTATTTGTTTTTATTGTTTCCTCCTTATTTTTTCTGGAGAGATTTTTTTTCCCATCACAACCTGACAAAAGGGGCCATCTACCTTCAACCTAGAGTATGATAAATCACAAACTATTTACCTCCCCCCACATAATTCGGGGGCTAATTTTACAGAATCTGTTTTTGTCATAGACAATTACAGTGGGAGTTCCATTGACTGGCAGACAAAATAGCCTTTGTTGATGGTTCTGTCATGTTTTATTTGTGTCAGAGTCTTTAAAACAATGTGGACAGACATTTTAAGATAATACACAGGAACTGGGGAAAGGCTATTTGTATGCTATATACTAAACTGAGGGCCAAATTGTGCCCAGGCGTGAGGCAGTCGCAGCCAAGCTGCCTGGCTTTTAGAGGACATACTGAAAAAAAAAAATGACTTGATTAGGTCCTAAATTTGAGGGGATGCAAAGTAATAACAAAAATACAGGTTTTGTTTACAATGCTGTCTGCATTCCCCACCTGCAATCCAGGGAAAGTTAATTAATAGACAGCCAATAGTAAGCTGTATGAGCAGAGGTTGGACAGGTTGATAACTCTGGCGCTGTAAGCAGGTGTATTTATGGCCACGGAACAGCTGACAGCCAGGCAGAAACACATCAACTGTGGCTGCAGGCAGGCGAAGAGTCCAAAAATGACCCAGCTGCATTATAAGAAACGTAAAGATCATTTTAGACACAGAGGAGTTAAGGCTGTTCAGAGTGAGAGTTATATTTATGGCCTAACCACACTGAACATTGCTTTTAGAGGAGCAGTGAAAAACAAAGAATATTCATATTTTAAAAGTTTTATGCACATCATATTTCAAAAATCACTGGTTGGTAGCAATTTCCTCCACAGGGATGGTGTTGATTGAATAAATTGGAATTGTTAAAATACAGCACATTGCTCTTTCATGAATAAACATAAATAACGTCCCCAGGAGGCCATGCGAAAAGAAAGAAATCTCTCTACAGTATTATTCCAGTGGAATATGCATGCAAATCCATTATATTTAAAACTTCAAAAATGCACACTGCCAACGCTGGCCTTTTTAAGTGGGACTTTCACAGATCAAAGTGCAAAGTGCATGCAGATATTCTGGTAGCAGAGAGGTTGGCTAATAACTGCTGGCAAAGTGAGAACGTGATGCAGATGAGACGCTGCTGGAAAAGGCACTGGGAAGGAGAGAAGTTTGCTTGCTTACAGTTTTCCTGGAGAAGCAAAGGTAGCGAGTGACCTTGGATTTGAATAAGCCGTCCTTCCACAGGTCGGCGTCAGAGCCATCTGTTGTTTGTGCAACCTATGTGAAAAAAAAAGATGAGAAAAAAAAAAAAAACAAGGAGAGGGAAAAAACATGCAGAAGGTGGGATAAAGTTAATGTATGTATGCCATGGGCGTGCTGCTTCTGCCTCTTTCTTTGCATACTAGCCTTAATTAACGCTTGCCTACACTTGTGCTCTATCTCATTAGTGCTCTGCGTGGGTAAAGTCTTAGCCTCCAAAAAGGTGGCTAAAAATATCATCCCTTGGGACCAGGCTGATTAAAGATGCCCTGACAAGAATCTGTTTTAATAAGGAAACCAAACTTTGGTGTACTTCAATGGGAAAGCAGGGAATGCATTTGGGGTAAATGTTGAACGTATCTTTATTTAGGAAAACATACTGTGGTAATAATGAGGCAGTCACAAATAAACTGAAATCACTGCATGTGCACAAACACTACTTTTAATTCTGTTGTTTATAAAGGTAAGTTTTAGGGAAAAAAAACAACACTGAGCTAAATTCTAATATTTAAACACCTTAATTATTAAGAAAACTGTTTTTTATTGAAATAATTACCATAAAAATCCATTTAAATTAAATGATTGCTTTGTACTGACAGTGTGTGCACCATTATTCAACCTCAAGGTTCTAAACTATATTTCTATGTAAATGGAGATAAGCAGGGCAAAATGCTAAGGTAAAATATAAGCAGCAGACTGCATCTCAAAGACTCTTCAATTGTTCGAGCAAACATGCTCGGCTGAAACGTCATGTCCCATTGGCTATCACCTGAGAATCATCTAAATAACTGCCAGAGGTATTTTCTAAAGGGATCCTTTACAGAGAAGAGTCAATCTAATGAGGTTCATTCAAATGAAGAAGTCATAGATCTCTGCACCCACCCACACACATTACCCCCTTGACAATAATGATGAATGACCCCAGTGACTAGGTAGGGGAATCGTGGCACGAGGAGATTCATGCAAAACCACCACTGACTAGATGGGATGAGAGCGTAGACTAGCGTGGGGAACAGAGACAGATAGCTGGATGAGAGGAAGAAAATAAGGAGAAGACGAGCAGGGAGACGGATTGTGGGGTGTCTCCAACAGCAGTTCCATGAAAGGTCCCAGAAGGAGACTATACATCACCAGCCTCCCTCTTCCTTACAAGACAACCCGTCTTGGCCACTTTTTCCAGGTCAGTAGCCAGCACATCCTGTCAGCGTAAACAAAGGGCTCGCTTTGTGAAACCCAAAGTCAAGCTGAGGAGTAACGAGGGCACAGTCCTCCAAGGAGGCGCACCTCAGGCTTCATCCTGCCACCGCCGCCGGCAGCAGGGAGGCGACGCAGCTTGAATGTGAAACGCAAACTCCTGAGCCGACGCACCAAAAAAAAAAAAAAAAAAAAAAAAACAGGAACAAAGTTCCACCGGCTCATCTCGGAGACATTTAAGTTTGCTCTTGTATGGCTTGATCATTAGCCAGATTTCAATAAGAGGAGTGTCACATGTGTGACAAGAGAGATCACAGTTCTAATATTGAAGTGTGTCATGTCATTTGATTTAAAATGCAAAGACAGATCCAGCTGCCACATGCAGTGATCTGAAAGCCCACCTGTGAAACATGTCTTAAGGGGATGATTAATAGTGCTACTCTATGAAGTATCTCTGGAGACAGGCAACATCGGAGAGGTGCTATGAAGCACTAAAAGGCACAGCTGTAAATGCAAAAATATAAAGGCTTGCAATCAAAAATCTCTGGAGAGTGAAGCCAGGGAAAGAAGAAATAGGACAGATAGAGGGGGAACAAATGGCGCCTTCATGGCAGACTTTGACAAGTTGAAAACAAAACAAAAAAAAAAAAAATCTTAACATCTTATCTTTGAGCTGAAAACAGAAACAAGACTTCTGACTACGTTGCTTTAACCCCTGAAATTCACCTGTTTTAAGTGGATCTGCTGGTGTGAAATCCAAGATCATGATTGATCCAAATGATTTTATCTTTATATTTTACATTACAGTAACCTGAGGACAGCGCAGAGCTAATTTATAATATTAGGATGTGTCACCTTTAAAGACTAACTTATTCATCAGTATTGTTTAAATACAATTTAAGTTTTATGGTCAGGGGTCCAGACTCAGTAAAATATTGAAATAAAAAAAAACAGTTTCCTATTTTTTACATTTATAACCATTTTGCTCATTAACATATTAATATCCTTGGCTTTTGAATTTGGAGCTAACTTGCACACAGGTTCAACAACGAATGAGAGTCCTCAACAAGCCAGGACATTTTTCTGCAAACAAAAGTGAGATTACATTTTAATGCCTAGAATCTCATAGCACATTTGTGGTTGGGTCTGGTTGGGTTCCATGGCAACACGGAGATATTCTGACTATTTTTGAACGAGTTCATACCACAACCTTTAAGCAAAGATTAAAATCAATGTTGCCCTTCGTTTGGTTCTTGAGCAGCTTTTGGGTTTATTTTAGGCGTGAAATGGACAAGTGTTTAGGCAAATTTAACAGAGTTGGAAAAATTCCCAAAGGACTAAAGCTTCAGCTACATAACTCTGAAAGGAAAACCTAAAATAAATTTGGAGTATTCTGCTTTAATTTTTTTAAATTATGAAATCTTTGTGCATTAAGCACGCTCGATTGAGTGTTTGATGGAGGTGGCAGTTAGTAAAGCTTTAAATGAGGGGAAGCAGCTAGTTGGCACACCAGCACTGTACCCCTCACACAGAGCAGGAGGGAGTGAAAGTCTGCCTGCAGTGTTTGATGTCAGGCTGCTGGTGCTTCAGCAAAGCCCCTGATCCTGGAGGAACAGTGTTTGATCAGGGCCTGTGCTCTCTCGTGTTGAAACAACCTGCTTAAGTTCAAGTAGGTGCACCAAATCAGAGAGCAAAAGAGGTAATCTGCCCTTTGATCTGCTATGTAAAATGTGGGGCATGTATGGCGAGCAGTCAGTAATACGGAGGAATTTAAGTCTTTTTAGAATGGATGAAAAAAAAAAAAAGATATACAGCTTAATATTGTGTCACCGCCACACTTCAGAAGTGCATAAGCTCACTCAAAGGAAGTGCTTGTATTTCAAATCTGCAGATTAAGGACCACATAGTGACATTTAAAAGATTTACTCAAAGATGGATTTTATTGCAAATTGCAGCCAAAGCGGATGCTTAACAATGAGTGTACTGATTTGTGTAATAAAGTTTATATTTAAACAAAAAAGTTGCACAGTTTTATGTTCACGGCTTCTATTTTGGTGCAAAAGTTTGGGACTGATTTTTCACTATGATTGTAGAACATTTTGAGGGATTAATCATTTCTAAAATAGACCAGGAAAGCAGCCAAATGATGAAAAAGGTGCTATAACTAATAAAGCACAGGTACTGTATATTGTTTGTTGTCTTCTTGTCTTGTATGACAAAAGGGGTGTGACTTGTTATCTTACAGTCTCACAATGTAAACTAAATTTAAACTAAATATATGGCCTATCATAAAAACTTATTACTCATCTGAGGGATTATTAAATAAACAGCAGACACATGATCATATTTAATTGATGTTCTTCTACGATAAGGAGTCAGAAGCAATAATCTCTCATGTAGATAAATGTCTGTTGTCTTGAATCTTCTCTCCTCATGTTTCCTCCTCCAGTTCTCCCCTCTCATCTCTGGTGGGAGGGACAAAAATACAACAGGATTCAAGGAGAGGAATGGAAACTGGTCTGAAAACTACACAGAGGGGACTGTCACGGTTACTGGTGATTACCCTGTAAGAAATGTACAACTGTGTTGTGCAGTGGTGATTTTAGCTGCTGTTTGGGGGTGCTCAAGCACCTCTAAACTCCTGAAATATATACAGTATATATACAGGTAGTCCTCGACTTAAGGCGCCTTCGACTTACGGCAACTCGGACTTAAGAACGGGTGTGCGGCGCAGCGTTAGCATACATTGTACATGTATTTCCTCGACTTACGGCAAAAAATCCGGACTTACGAACGGGTGCGGCGCCACGTGTAATGAGTTCCGACTTACAGCAAAATCGAGTTACGAACGGTTTGTAGGTACGGAACCCGTTCGTAAGTCGAGGACTACTTGTAGTTGGATTTATGATAACAGGTTTCCTGTTTTTGTCTGGTTCCTGGTTTATCAACATACAAAGCAGACGGCCTCAGCCAATCTGGCCTGGTCAGGCTGCTGCCTACGTGAAGGTTTGGTTTGTGCTTTGAGGACTCAAAATCAGCTGATTTATGAGCTAAACCTTAAGATGTAAGTGATTTGAATTGCAGGCCACCTGCGGCTTTGGGACTTGTTAGCATGAAATGACCTTGGAGAGGCTTGTAAGCAATGACCAATAGAATGCACCCTAATCTGGCCATTCCGGATCTTGGAAGTATACCAGTAAGACTCAAGGCTGAAAAGAAAAATTGTCTGCCTGTGAAAATCAACAGTTGTGGATTTTCAGAATCTGACTCCCCCAGTTGGCCTTGAAAACAGGTCGACTTATCAGTCTCTCCTGGGAAATGTGTAAACTAAGAAAAAGCTTTGTCTATTGCAACCTCCTCTTTGTCAAATGCATATGTAACGTGTTCATAAATGTGCTGCTGGCAGAGGTGTGTGCTGTTAGGACAAGGTGTGAAGAGATCTTTTTTTTTTTTTGTATTGCCACTATCCTCTCCTCATGGCTTTGTCCCTTTTTCTATCTAAAAAAATGTATTCTGAAAAGAACAAGAAGGCCGCACTCAAAGAGCTGCAGCTACGTGCACTCCGCCCATCTTTTAGATGACTATATGGACATATTCTCGCTGTGTCTTGGTGCAATGATAATAAAGCTTATTCTGATTATTCTGATTCTGGGAGGAGTTTGCATGCTTTGTCCGTGCTGCATGGGTTTTCTCTGGTTTCCTCCCACAGATTGAAAACATACATGTTAGACTGATTGGTAACTCTAAATTGTATCTAGGTGTGAGTGAGAGAGTGAATGGTTGTTTGTCTCCATGTGTCCTTGTGATGGACTGGAGACCTGTCCAGGGTGTCCTCCACCTCTCACACAGTGACTGCTGGACATGGGCACCAGTGACCCCCTTGACCTGAAAAGGAAGAAGTGGGTAAACATGATGGATTTTGTAACTTTATTTCATAAATCTAACAAGGTTGAGTCAGGTCCTCTGGACAGATTCCTCTTTGTTGAAATGTTTCATATTTTATCCAAAAGACGTCTTCAATCCTTAACTTCATGCCTTCAGTCAATTTTATTGCATACAGTTTATGGTAAAGTATATAAACTTTAGCTGTTGGTTGACTTGTTTTTTTTTAATTATTAGATTGCTTTTTGATAAAAGTTAGAATACATAAATGATAACTCAGTCGTTTTACAGTTTGCAAGGAACATATTTCATAATACAAGGTGCTGTTTCCCTCTCATGTTACATCTCTGCAGTAATTCCTCCAGCACAATGTGCTCTGCAGATTCCAAGTCCTTCAAGTGTGAACTCTGGGAAAATGTGTCAGTTAAAGGAAGGTGTGTAGATGTTCTGAACAGGCTCCTCATTCCTGGGTCCTCAGCTGTCATGTAAACTTAAGGGAGTTGTTCTAAACCAAAAAACACACTTGTGTGCAGCTCTGACAGTGTAGCTGAGCAAGGTTACTGCATGTGCATGCACAGAACAAGCTGTCTCTACCATTTAGTTTAAAGAACAAAAATAACAAAGCAAAGAACTCCTTTAAAAGTAACCTTTCTGAAAACATGCTTCCAAATGCAGCCAAGTGTAAATTATCACTCCTTTAACTTCAGTCACCGTCCTTTGGATGGACTGATGATTGCTACGTGGTGTAACTGTGGAGTAGATCAAAAGGACAGGCAGAAGTGGTCTCTGATAAGTGTCAGTCCATATGCTGAGACCAGAACAGAAACAGTCCTACAGGTGAAAGATGACTCACTGAGTGAGGAAACATCTTCTGCCTGAAACTGACATTTGCTGAAAACAAATTTACTATGATGTAAGATTTTAAACTGTATATTAGTTTAGGTAAATTAATGTATGTTATTTTTAACAGATGTATTTGAGTCTGGGCGGCACGGTGGTAAGTTGGTAGAGCTGCTGTCACTCAGCGAGAAGATCGCTGATCAAATCCCAGCTGGAGGTCTTTGTGGGTGGAGTTTGCATGTTCTTTCTGTGCATGTGTTGGTTTTCTCCAGGTACTCCAGTTTCCTCCCACAGACCAAAAACATGCATGTTAGACTGACTGGTCACTCTAAATTGTCTCTAGGTGAGAGAGAGAGAGAGTGAATGGTTGTTTGTCTCCTTTGTCTCTGTCTCTGTGATGGACTGGAGACATGTCCAGGGTGTCTTCCGCCTCTCACACAGTGACTGCTGGACATGGACACCAGTGACCCCCTGTAACATGAAAAGTAAGACGTGTGCAAAGATAATGGATGGATGGATGGATGGATGATGGATTTTTGAGCCTAAAAATAAAGGTTGTCTTTTTTGTTAACTTGTCTTTAATTAGAATCCCAGACATCACCATCTTTTTTACACGAGCTCTAAAAGGTAAGTCATGGATACAAATTTTAAAATGAAAACGATCCATGAATAAAATAAAACTTATGTGTGAAAAATCAAACTCATAAAGTGGTTTGATTCACAGGTTTAACTTTGCATGCACTTGGCAGAAACATTTCATTTTCACAAGACAAAACTATTTCAGGGAATAAATGTACTTTTGTTTGTCAGTCTCAAGCTACATTCTTCAATCACTTGTGAACAAAAACTGGAGATGTTTTAACTCCTCTATTATTTATGGATTAAACTGCTGCTTGTGTTTTCATCCAGTATCATGTCATCTATTATTACACACTTCAAATTATATAAAACAGGAACCCTTTGTGGCACATGAAGACCTAAAATAGTTTAAATGTGCGGCTGAATGATCTGTCTGGCAAACTAAGGGGATAGCTGTTAGCTTCACAAGCTTTATCTGTGAATAAGCTAATGGTCATAACCTTCTTTGTGTTAGCTTGCCATTAGCAAACACACCATCTGTGTTTGTCCTGCAGGTCCACCTTCACTCATCACATTCATGTTCAAACCCTCACATTGATCCTGCAGCCTTGGATCCAGCGGTCACACCCTGTCTTCATTCAGAGAGTACAGGTGGTATCAGGAAAAACATGTTTCCACATCTGGGGAGAACCTAATAAACACTTGTTACTCTTTGCTCTATACTTTTGTGTGTTAATTACTGCCAGGTCAGGTTCCAGATAACACCATGCATCATAAAAAAAACAATGGTCAACACTCCTTACTTGTTTTTACTGTTTTTAGAAGTGTTGGGGATGCAGCTCCAAAAAGAAGGACAAAAACAGTTTACTGGTGAGTGAATGCTTTCATCACTTATTTTTTCATTCATTCATTCAACCTTTATTTAAGGCAGGTTAATCCCATTGAGCCTCGTGGACTCATTTACAAGAGAGACCTGGCTACAAACTAAGAATGATGACAACAACAACAGTAGATTTTCCTTGGATAATCAACAATAGACAATCGTAAGAGAGAAATAGTCTTTTTTTAACAAGGTAGCAAAACAGACAGATTATAAAGCAGATTTAGAAAATCTAAAACAGGAACCTTCAAATTGGCACCTTCAAAAGGACTTGAGCATCAAATCAAAAGTTTTAAATGCCACACTTTAAATTTCTACAGAAGCATTTTTTTCAAGTGCTACTGTTAAAAAATACTGCATGCTTCATTATTCTCAGTACAGTATTATTTTTGTAGGTGGTCACTGTACGTCCATTTTGAAAGCGACGTTCCTTAGCACACGTCTCTCAGACATCGTGGACATCAAGCCAGCCAACATGGAGGAGCTGACGGAAGTCATCACCTCGGCGGAGTTCCACCCCCAGCACTGTCACACCTTCGCCTACAGCAGCAGCAAGGGCTCAATACGCCTCTGTGACATGAGACAGGCGGCGCTCTGCGACAGGCACAGCAAATGTGAGTACCAGCAGAGAGCATCATGGGAAGAAATAAAGGATTCTGTGTCATGTTTGAGGGCGGAGAAGAAGCAGAATGGTTACATTTACAGATTTATTAGCGCTTAATGCTCGTTTTTTTTTTTTTTTTTTTTACAGATTTGATCAAAAACTAGAAGAAATATGAAAACAGTAGTCCTCTAGTTCCACTTTCATGCTCAGTTTTTCCCACTTCACGTTGTCTCGCTGCCTTTGCGACATCCCTGCGTCATGCGCCACGACTGATAAGCCGTCGATACGTCTTGCAGCGCATCTCAAACAACGAGCGTCTCTCTAAGTCCTAACATCACACGCACACCCTTTGGCTGCATGAATAATGAATACGTTGACATTTTAGCAGGAAAATCAATGCCACGAGAGCAATTGCATTAGTTTCTCATGGACACACCTTGTTGCTCAATAATGTCAGTCATTTCCTCCAACATATTGATGGTGACCGCTGGACCGTGTTAACACGGCCTGTTGAATTTCACATAAGCAAATGATTCCCGACTATAAAAAAAATAAATAAATAAATATATATATATAC
>JARVLU010053441.1:0-11870 GCA_031762415.1 Simpsonichthys santanae
ATATACACACACACACTAAAATAAACTACTTACTACCGGTACTTGTACAAATGGCTACTTCGTGGTTTTTCACTAATCGTGGGGCTTCTGGGTACGGATCCCCCGTGACAACTGATATTGTTAATGACGTGTATATTACACATCTGTCTACAACAGGTAAAGTAGTAATTGTTCACAAAGCTCTGAACTACTCTTAGGTTTTTTGGGAATACGTTCTTGACATGTAACCTGAACTTAAATTTTTATTTCTAAATTAGATCCTAAAGCTACACGGATTTCCCTCCCTGAAATCCCTACAGGGTGAGAAGATGTTTTATTAAATCCTTTTTTCCCTTTAAAAAGTCATAGTCTGAACATGTGTGTCCTTTATTTAATTCTGTTCATTCTGTGGAGCAGCAGAGACAACTCCTCATCCCGACACAGTATGGGTGAGATACTTTTTTATATTCTCCCTTAATGTGTGTCATAATGATCAATTTTCAGCTGTAAAAATCAGTTGATTTGAGGTTCTTTTCCTCTGCATTATCAGGATCTGATATCTACTGTGAGATTCTTGATGAGAGGCCCAAATCAGGTTTGTCTGAAGCTGTCACTCACTGGGTTTTCAGAAAAATACCTGTTTCTGGTCTTTCACACCTGTCACCATTGCTCTTCAGTTGTGAAGTATGGGATTGAGCGAAACAACATTGTTCTGGGGCGAATTCTCGGGGCAGGCTTTTTTGGAGAAGTCTACGAGGGAGTGTACAAGAAATCTGTAAGATCCTGTTGAAATTTATGGTTTAGATAAACCTGTAATTCTCACTATCCAAACATGGGCTTCATCTGTCTGATTCTGCATGAATATCAACACCTATGAAGTTGTGGATTTATGTGGCGCCTGGGTTTTCACACGGAAATCTGTTTTTACTGCTCAACATTGTGTTCAATCTCCATTTTACAATTTCTAAACATCACGGACGAGCCCCCAAAGTGTTATATAACTGCTCATTGGAGATTTTAAATAACATTGAAAAAGTTTGAGTTTCATTAATTAAAAACAAGCAAACTGTCATTTATCTTCTACAAAATGGCACGGACTGGCGACTAGCAGCCACAGTAGTGATCTGCCTCATGCCACACCCAGACTACCTTCAACCCACAACTTCACAGGTACAAACAACTGAGATATGTGAAGCTCCAGACTGATACAGTACCATTGCTTGGCTAGTGAAGAAGAACTGTGCCACAGATTCACATTATCAAATTAAACAATAAAAGTTTAATGGAGAGATGCATTTGCAGCACAAAAACCCCCTCAGTCTTTAATTTATTTTTTATTTTTTACTCAATCTCTATTTGAACAGAATGGTGAGCGGATTAATGTGGCAATTAAGACCTGCAAAGACTGTTCACCCGACGTGATGGAAAAATTCATGAGTGAAGCGGGTACAAATGTTAAAATTACCGTACTTTGAAATACATATAAATACTATTTCTGCTGTACAATGACAGAAGTGGCATTATACATATGAGAACAACTTTCATTGCTTATCTTTGTTTTCCAGTTATTATGAAGAACCTCGACCATCCTCACATCGTCCGACTGATTGGAATCATAGAGCAGGATCCGGTGTGGATCGTCATGGAGCTCTATCAGTACGGAGAGGTCTGTTCCAGTGTTTGTAGTAGGAGCCTGTGTTTTTTTTATGCCAGCGCTGATGTTGAATAGTTCATCTGACTGACTGTGTAACTGACATTCCTGCAGCTCGGAAAATACCTGACCCAGAACCAGAACAAGCTGACAAACACAACTCTGGTTCTGTTCAGCCTACAGATCTGCAAAGCCCTCGTCTACCTTGAAGGAGTCAACCTGGTTCACAGGTGAGGAAATAAAAAAAAAATGCTATTGCTCTCCACCTTTTGTGCAAGAATTGTGTTTAGTTATAGTCATTTTGGTCAAACTTTGACAATAATATGTATGATCTCATGCTCAAATGATTCCAGCTCCATCACATTTTATCTCAGTAGTTGTAAATTTGACTGATATATAAACATTTTTTTTTATTTTTAAAGTCTGTTTGTTGTGGCAGTTATCTTGAATTTGGTTAACTCACAAAGTGTTATAATCGTAGACGCACATCTAATGATTATTTCCTGTAAGTTACAATAAAAACCATCCAGGAACTATTCCTATATTTTGGAGATATTTTACTAACAGACAGAAAAAGTGGGTTCCGTACAGTTATTGGCAGATTTTTAAGTAAATATCTTGCCCAATCTGTTTAAGCTCAGATTTTGCGCTGGGGTATCGGTCTCAGCTGCTACCACCCTGCGCGTTTAGGTCAACAACTGTAACATTAACCAAGCTTAAGCCTTTTTTGAGTATTTTATGGTCAGTTGACTGTGGCAGCCGTTTTGAATTTAAAGCTAACCAGTTGTAGATAAACATCCAATTCTAATAGGTTCAGTATTGGCTTGATTTTGTGTTACATTTTTTTACCTGTAGCTAATTTTTTGCATTATTTCAGAGACATTGCAGTGAGGAACGTGTTAGTCGCCAGCCCGGAGTCTGTGAAGCTCGGAGATTTTGGCCTGTCCAGATACATAGAGGATGAAGAATACTACAAAGGTACAGTATACAGCCAAAATATTTTATTTTCCAGGATGATGTATGTCAAAAAGTAACATAGAAGCCAGTCTAATATACAAATTTTTGTCAACAAAATTCTAAAACAAGTAACATTTTGAAAACCTTTTATTGCAGCATCCATTACTCGTTTACCAATCAAGTGGATGGCGCCAGAATCCATCAACTTCAGACGTTTCACTACCTCAAGTGACGTGTGGATGTTCGGTGAGCCGGTCACGTATTTCACTCAACATTCTGCACTCATCGATTTCCTTCATCCTGTCGAAGAATTTCACACAGAACTGTAAAGTTAAATGTGCTTGTTTTTATCTGTTTGTGTTGCTCTGCAGCCGTGTGCGTGTGGGAGATCATGAGCCAGGGGCAGCAGCCATTTTTCTGGCTGGAGAACAAAGACGTGATCAACCAGCTGGAGCAGGGCATCCGGCTGCCCAAACCGGACAACTGCCCCCCTGCTCTCTACTCGCTCATGACCCGCTGCTGGTCCTACGACCCCAGAGAGAGGCCCACTTTCACAGAGCTCGTGGTCAAGATCAGGTGCTTATTACAAATGACAAAACAATGGCTAAAGGAGGACACGGGCGGGTTATCTAATAAGGCTCAGGCAGAAGTCATTTCACCTGCTGCATCTAGAAGTGACCAGTGCTCAAAGTGCTACTCAGAACTGGCATTTTTTTTTACATTTTTATCTTTAGCGTATGAACAATTTTTTAGTGAGCCACCACTTATAAACACACCAGTACTCTGCAACAGTCACATAAACTGCATCACCCACAGGTCACTGGTTAAAAACAGGAAGTCGCGACTCGCTCTACACGACATACTCCCCATCTGTCAGCCTGCTTAATAAATTAAATGTTACCGTTTCAAACGCATGACGCCAACTGTGTCAAATCTGTCAGTGACGTCCACAAGATGGAGAAGGAGCAGGACGCACAGAGAGAACAAGACCGAACGCGCTCCACCAGGTATTTTGAACCAAAGATCAACTTTTACGAACCTCCTCCCAAGGTACGCACATCTATAAAAATCCAGCAGCCACTATTTTTATTTTACAATACAAGCACACAGTTCAGATTTAGAACGTTTGTTTTTATCTTTACTGAAGCCCTCCCGGTTGATACCAGCGCGGTTCGGGAACACGCTCGGCATCGGTCTACACAACCAGGTACAGGAGTGGATCAAAGTAACCTCAGATTTTCATTTCAGTTTTGTTTTTTTAATTTTTATTTTAACTGACGTGTGTATCTGTGCAGCTGAATGAGGCTCTGTGCGCCAGCTCACCGGACCTGGCCAGTCCGTCTGAGTACCAGTCCCCGGTTGACTCCAGAAACACTCTTACGCTTCCTGTTAGGTCCCCTCGACCTCGCAGCATGGGGGTAAGAGCCTAACCCTGAAAGCTTAACCTCTTTTAACACGATTTGTAATTGTCCAGGCACTTAATTGGACTTGGTAACAACAGAACTTGCACCCTTTACATGTTGCTCATAGGAGAGCGAGTTCCCGAGAGTGGAGCCAAACAGCAAGGACGCTCAGTGGTTGTGGCAGAAGGAACGGCAGATCATGCAGGACACGCTGCGGCAGCAGAAAGAGGAGATGATTGAGGATAAGAAGTGGCTGGAGAAGGAGGAGAAACTCCTGGTGGGGACTAGAGCATCATTAGCTTTTGTCCACCTTCTGCTGACAAATTCAATGTTACTTTGGAGGCTGAGCAGAACACGGCACCCTGCTAGCTTTATAATGAATGTTCCTCTGATGACAGAGAGGCTCTGGGATCTGTAAAGTGAACCTACCTTTCTTTTGCAGGACCCCATGGCAGCAGAGGCCGCTGACATTCCAGTGGTAGGTGTCCACCTGCACTCACTGAAAAGCTTTTGCCAGTTTAGCGCAGTTATGAAGGCACATTTAAAGTGAAACTACAGCAAAATTCAAAAAGTTTTTCCTTCAGATACATAAATAAGGAGCCGCGTTAGTTCACTAAACTGCTATCGTGGACAACTCCCTTAACTGGAAACGAGGTTTGAGAGAATATTTCCATGCCTCTGCGTCGTAAATGGGTACAAGCAGTTCGTTCTTTTAAACTTTCGTCCGTCATTTCAGCCATTTTTCTCATCACTGCGTTTCACTTGGATTCAAACTTATTTGCATAAACTAATTCACTGCAGCTCAGTTGATACACTGAAGCAGTCGTTCCCAACTTTTTCAACCTTTGAATAAAAAAATACCAGAATACAGTACTTCTGACCCTAGTTAATCCTAGTTGAAGTACTCAAACATTGCCAGCAACAAACTTAACAACAACATGACTGCACAAACACCTTTAACATCCTTAACCTTCCTGTTGAACTTGGGTCAGAATGAGCCACGAGGCCTCACTTTGCCCCATGAGTCATTTTGACCCAATGGCAGCAGGAGGGTTAATGCTGTTCTATCCAATTATGGCTGTTTTCTTTTAATGTAACAATTATGGCAAAAATATGCTTTTTGAAAGCATTTCAAAATCCTTGACTTCTGGAGAGCATCTCTGGACTGCCATTCAGTGTATCATGATCCACAGCCCCAATCCCAGCTGAACCACTGTACCAACGCATAAAGTCCTCCATTATATCATCTTCTGGTTGTAAAAACCAGGTAAATTTAGCTACTAATGTGCCTCCTGTGGAATCAGCAACAGGTATTTTTGTTTATAGGTAACATGTATTGTCTAGTACTCATTCTCGTTTTCTTTGTCTGTAGCCCCCTGAAGCTGACAGTGAGCCTGGTAAGTGCTTTAAAATGAACTTTTAGATCCATACGTTACATATTTAGTTATTTTGTTGTGTGATACATCTTACTGCTCCACAGCACCACCTGAGAAACCTCCACGACTAAAAGCACAGGTAATTCAATGAACTTCGGTGCTGCAGCGTCCTTCTTAAACCACTCAAAAACAATTTACTAATACTGTATTTTTAATCCTGTCTAGGCTGCACCCACGGCTGAGCTCGACCGCACCGATGACAGGGTCTACGAAACCGTCATGGACTTGGTCAAAGTCGTTGTCCAACTCAAGAACGACATCACTGAGCTGCAGCCAGAACATTATATTACCATTGTTAAGGTACATGCTGAGATTATTGAAACCCCCCCCATTTTACTTTATAGGCCCAAGTCACCACAGATGAATTCTCTGTCTTGATTTCTGCCTGCAGTCTGTCGGGATGGCCTTAAGGGATCTGATTCGCAGTGTGGATGACGTGTTGCCCACTTTACACGAGTCCAACAGGACTGAGGTACAGCACAGCGCCCCCACTTTAAACACGCACCAAGCAGAGTTTATCCCACTTTAAAGGGATAGTTCATATCTGTTGAGGTGGGGTTCTGGTTTTAACAATATCTTACCTGTTGTAAACAGCTCTTTGAATGTTCCCAGTTTGGAGGAAAAGAGTTTAATTCTGACCAGATTAATGAGCTAAGGGCTGAGACTAAAGTGGATGCCACCTCAACACAACTCCAGTTTCATTATTCCACAGAGGTTCCTGTGAGCACTGTTTAATAACTCTTTACAGTGCTGTGCATTTTGCTTTGGCAACATTATTTCAGCATAAATGCAATGACACTTTTGCCTAAAGTGTCCCGAACTGCACCCAAGGTACTACAGCTAGATTTGAACATGCAAACACTTCAGTAGAAATCAGCTGGAATGGCCGACCACAGAACTGTCTAGAATTTGTGCTCTCATCTTGGTAGCACAAGCTTCCATGATGTCCCTAGTTCCTGCCAGAATGACAGCAGCTCATAAATGTGCGAGCAAAGGAACTAAACTCAGCCAAGAAGCCTGTGGTCCGTTTGAAATGATGGACGGATGTAGTATGTCATGTTTTGCCAATAAAGGTTATAAATATAGGAACCTGCTTGTCAAAGAACAATATATTACCTTTTAACGTTTTTTTTTTCTGCCTCCACAGATCGAAGGCACCCAGAAGCTGCTCAACAACGACATGGCGGAGCTGATCAGTAAAATGCGTCTGGCCCAGCAGAACGCCATCACATCTTTAAAGGAGGAGTGCAAGAAACAGATGCTGGCTGCTGCGCACACTCTGGCCATGGACAGCAAGAACATGTTGGACGCTGTGGATCAAGCTCGAGTCAGGGCTAATTTGGCTAAACCAGTCGACCCCTGAGTGGCTGTTTGTCTGTGCAACATGATTAAATCAGACTTTTATTTCAGTCAACTAAAATTTGCACAGTCAGACGTTCTTGTCGGAGTAAAACTGATCACAACCAAGCCTCTGGGTTTTTTTTTTTTTTTTTTTTCCAACAGCCATCTTTTTGTAAATGAATCTTTAGTTTTGACGTGACATTACCGTGTAGCTCGGTGAATACCGACCAGTCAGACAACGTTTAGGACCCAACTTTATGCAATGTTTTAAAAACTTTGAATGAACTGTCCCCGTGTGGCACTACCTTGTTTCAGGTGGTAGTTCTGAGATACATAGAGACCCATGAAACCAGAAACGTTCACACACTCGTACATAATGACAATTTAGGGTAGCTGATAAACCCAAAGTGTTTCTTTGGACTGTGCAGAAAGAACCCACTTATGCATGGGGAGAACATGTAAACTACAACAAACCAGCTGGGAGATGAACCTGCAACCTTCTCACTAACCAAATGCTCCACCATTTTTTTCCCCTCTTAAGCCTAGACTCCTCCTCAGCAGAGTTAATGTTATAAACTGTAAAAAGAATGTTTCCTCAAACTCTTCATCAATGTGTGATGCTAACTAAAATGTAGTTGAAAACAGTATAACAGTTTGGGATGAATAATAGTTAATTAAAAAAAAAAAAAAAAACGATTTGCGACTAAATAATGCCTGTTGATTTTAAGTTTTGTATTTTATTAAAAATGAATGTTGTGTTCCTGCAGCAGTGTGTTTGGTTCTGACTCTGTGTTCCAGCCTACAGCATGTAAAACACAATTTATTTTTGTTTCAGCTGATAGACGGACTTATTTCAGACTAAATGTCTTTCCAGTGAGTTCAGTGAATGCCACCAGGATGCAGTGCGTATTCCTGCCTGTTTTATGACCAGTCCCAGTTCAATTACTTTGGACATAAATCCATTGATATGATTTTGCAGGGAATTTTTTTTTTTTTCAAAGATACCGTACTTTCTGCCGTACATGTCGCACCGCTGTAAAAGTCGCATCAGTCCAAATATGTTTAAGTGGAAAAAAAAGACAAGTTACTATGCCGCATAAGTCATATCTATTATGCGTCGTCGCTGATGCATCGCGTTCACTATGAGTCACTGCTGACCACCTGAAAACGTGTGCCAAATATTGATTGGCTGCCAAATGGCGGAAGCGTGCATGGGGGGACTTTAACAAGAAGTGTTAAAAAAGTTTAACTTTCATGAAGGAAAAAAAAAGCACTTTAATGGTCAAATCAGCTGAATTTCAAAAGCCGATTCGCAGCTGCGGGAGCGCGCAGAGGGAGGACTCGCTGTGCATTTTGTCGAACTTTAACAAGATTAACACCTAAAAACAATTATTTGTTAGCTTGACATTATAGCAAAGGTGTGTCTCAGGTGAACTTTTCCTTAATAAATGCACTTTAATGGTCAAATCAGCTGCATTTCGCCTGGGCGGTGCAGCAAAATGCAGTTCATTGGACGTTTGCTCCAGGAGTTCTGGAGCGAGATGAAGGTGGCTTGGTATGGCAAGACGTCTCTTTAATAGCCACTTTTACCTATTAATGAGACACTTGGATTGCCATACTTCTCGAGGACCCTCTAGCGGCTGAAAATGGTAGTGTTCATGTATAAATGAATTAACTAGTCAGATCTCAACCAAAAATTGGGTTATAAATACTGTATTGGGAAAAATTTGTATTATTCACTTCAGTGTATAAGTCGCAGGACTGACTTACAAAGCAAAAAAATATGGTATATACCATGATCATTCAAAGATCAAAGGGATTTTGGCTGCATTGTGAAAGAAATTCAGAATGTAAAAATAGAAAACAGATGTGTGCCTCATCATCCATGATGCAGTACTTCTAGCAAATTCAATCAGAAGCAAACTTCTTTTTTTTCCCCCTAAAGGCTATGTCATCACACTTTGAGCAAATTAAAAAAGCTTCTTGAACAGGAAGTGAAAAGTGCATTTGATTGAACTTGGTATAATAAAATTCACAGCAGCCATCGATTCCAGACGAATAATCCTAAATGGGATTATAACCGTTTATTTTGCATAATTTAAAGATAAGATATCCATCCTAATATTGCTGTTCGTGTCTGAACCAAAAGATCAAATGTGACAAACAGCTTTGGATTGAACCGAAGCTACAAGTTCTGATGATTTATCCAGAAATCCCTTTAAATCTGGGTACGACTCATACATATTTACAATAAACAGCTGCCACTGGGAGCAGTAAATAGTTTTTAGTGTGGCTGTTTTAAATCTGACTCGACAGTAAAACTAAACATCATTCTAACACATTAGCAAACATTGATCAAACTGACCAGAATTTTAGCTACATTTATATTTTTTTGTTACATTTTAATAAAATCTAAAATGAAAACTGATTAAGTGAAAATTGTCTGATGAGACATTATACAGAAAATAACTTTTAATTGCAGCTTTTTAAAATTTATCCATACTTTGTGATCATTTCTGCTAAAACTTGTGAGCCTATTTTAACTCCTAAACATTAGCATGCTTATATGCACTTCCTCCAGAGTTTATCATCAGAGACCATCGGTGAACGCTAACTTGCAAACGTTAGCATTCCAGCCAAACGCCACCTGATGAGCGTTTCATGTGAGGTGCATCTTCCACTGAATAAAGCTGCAACAAGTCCGCACATCTCCATCTGCTAAAATGCATGAGATCCTAAAGCTTCACTTTTAGCTACACAGTGAACCCTGAAAATAAACCTTTGAAAACGACCGGTGAGAATCTGGATCTGTTCATCATGTAGGCGATGATGCGTAACGAGTTTCATGAACTTTATAGGCCACAGAGGTTGCGCTGTTTTATCCAAACACAGTCCCAGTTTTGAAGTTCAGCTACTTGTTTTACTTTTTAACACTTTCACATGGAAATTAAATCATGCCAGCCAGCCATGGAGGAAGGAAGAGGCCTATGGTCCCAAGCAGGCACACGATGATGAACATCCAAAGGAAGATGCGGTCGATCACCATGGCGACGTACTTCCAGTCCTCCTTCACCTGTGAAAAGAGAGTAAAGCTCAGGAAAACAAAGACTAAATCATCTTTAGATATACATTAGTCTTAACAGGTTAGAAATGTGCTTTTCAAAACATTTGATTTAACAGGCCAAATGGTAAATGTAGTCTGAGTAAGATATACTGTATATTTAGGCAATTTCATCAGATAAAGTTATGTGATGAAAACACTGATCCATCAACGCTGCAGCCTAAGGATAAATATTTTGACATGGCAAAACACTTGTGTCGTTAAAAGAAGACATGTTTGTATTCAGTGACGTTTCCACATCTGATGTTTTATTGAGGAATTTTCAACAATTTCCTGCGGGACCAATAAAGTTCTATCTTATTTTATACAGGTGCTGGTCATAAAACTAGAATATCATGACAAAGTTGATTTATTTCAGGAATTCCATTCAAGAAGTGAAACTTGTAATTACATTCATTCATTACACACAGACTGGTATATTACAAATGTTTTATTTCTTTTAATGTTGACGATTATAACTGACAACTAATGAAAACCCCAAATTCAGTATTTCAGAAAATTGGAATATTGTGATAAGGTTCAATATTGAAGACACCTGGTGCCACACTCTAATCAGCTAATTAACTCAAAACACTTGCAAATGCATTTAAATGGTCTCTCGGTCTAGTTCTGTAGGCTACACAATCATGGGGAAGACTGCTGACTTGACAGTTGTCCAAAAGATGACCATTGACACCTTGCACAAGGAGGGCAAGACACAAAAGTTCATTGCTAAAGAGGCTGGTTGTTCACAGAGCTCTGTGTCCAAGCACATTAATAGAGAAACGAAAGGAAGTAATATGTGGCAGAACAAAGTGTACAAGCAATAGAGATAACCGCACCCTGGAGAGGATGGTGAAACAAAACCCATTCCAAAATGTGGGGGAGATTCACAAAGAGTGGACTGCAGCTGGAGTCAGTGCTTCAAGAACCACCACACACAGATGTTTACATGCAAGACATGGGTTTCAGCTGTCGCATTCCTTGTGTCAAGTCGCTCTTTAACAAAAGACAGCATCAGAAGTGTCTAGCCTGGAACTGCTAATGAGTGGTCCAAAGTTATGTTCACTGATGAAAGTAAATTGCATTTACGTTGGAAATCACAGTCCTAGAGTCTGGAGGAAGAGAAGACAGGCACATAATCCACATTGCTTGAGGTCCAGTGTCAAGTTTCCACAGTCAGTGATGGTTTGGGGGTGGGGGGGTTGTCGTTTGCTGGTGTTGGTCCACTGTGTTTTCTGAGGTCCAAGGTCAACGCAGCCATCTACCAGAATGTTTTAGAGAACTTCCTGCTTCCTGTTGCTGACCAACTTTATGGAGATGAAGATTTCATTTTCCAACAGGACTTGGCACCTGCACACAGGGCCAAAGCTACCAGTTCCTGGTTTAAGTATCCGTGTTTTTAATTGGCCAGCAAACTTGTCTGACCTTAACCCCATGGAAAATCTATGGAGTATTGTGAAGAGGAAGATGTGATACGCTAGACCCAACAATTCAGAAGAGCTGACGGCCACTAACAGAGGAACCTGGGCTCTCATAACACCTGAGCAGTGACACAGACTGATCCGACTACATGCCATGCCGCATTGATGCCATAATCCAGGCAAAAGGAGCTCCAATTAAGTATCATGTGCTGCACATGCTCATACTTTTCATGTTCATACTTTAAAGTTGGTCAACATTTCTAAAACCCTCTTTTTCTAATTTTCTGAGATACTGAATTTGAGGTTTTCATTAGTTGTCAGTTATAATCAACAACATTAAAATAAATAAATATTTGAAATATATCAGTGTGTAATGAATGAATACAATATATGTTTCACTTTTTGAATGGAATTACTGACATTAAAAAAAAAACTTCTTCATATTCTAATTTTATGACTAGCACCTGTAAATACAGTTCATTTACCATAAATGTGTAAATATAGTATCTATCTATCTATCTATCTATCTATCTATCTATCTATCTATCTATCTATCTATCTATCTATCTATCTATCTAT
>JARVLU010053452.1:0-11868 GCA_031762415.1 Simpsonichthys santanae
CTTTAGCTTTGAATACAGCATGCATCCACTGTGGCATTGTTCGGATATGCTTCTACACTGTCACAAGATCTACTTCCATCCATTGTTGCATTCATTTTTCACCAATATCTTGCATTGATGATGGCAGATTCTGACCACTGCGCAAAGCCTCCTCCAACACATCCCAAAATTCTCAGTGGGGTTAAGGTCTGGAGTCTGTGGTGGCCAATCCATGTGTGAAAACGATGTCTCATGCTCCCAGAACCACTCTTTCACAATTCGAGCCCGATGAATCCTGGCATCGTCATCTTGGAATATGCTCGTGCCATCAGGGAAGAAAAAAAAAATCCACTGATGGAATAACCTGGTTATTCAATATATTCAGCTGACCTCATTCTTTGAGCACATAGTTTTGCTGAACCTAGACCTGACCAACTGCAGCAACCCCAGATCATAGACTGCCCCCACAGGCTTGTACAGTAGGCTACATTTTTTTCCGGCCACATTTCTTCCTCAAAGACGATGGGTCCCCACTATCCTGCCAGTTTTTAATAATGCGTTGGACAGTTCTCTGCTTGATGCCAGTGATTTGACCCTTCTCAAACAGACTGACATCTTCTCCACGACCACGCCATGTGTCTTTGACATGGTTGTTTAAGAAATGAGAAACAACTCATTGCACCATTTGGGGTTAAATAACTTGTTGCCAGCTGAAAGATAATCACCCATGCAGTAATTATCCAATAGGCTTGTCCCTATTTGCTTAGTTAAATCCAGGTAGCAACTTTTTGGGGGGCCAGGCAGTGTATTTGGTAATGTCCATAGTATGGCATTTTTAGGGCTGCTGTGGCTCAGTGGTCAATGCTGTGGTCTCATTATCCTGAGGCTGCAGGTTCGAGCCAAATATTTTGTGCAAATGTGCATGCTGTGGTGACCCTTGAAGAAAGGAGCAGCCAAAAGGACAGCAACATATTTTCCTTTTGCAGCAACAGTGTAGTTAAACAATCACTAATGGTCTAGATGTCTCCTTATGAATACAAACAGTAGAGAATATTTCTACAGAGAATGTCATCGGGGACGTGCTGGAACACAACTGCGCTGACGCTCCACTGTAAACAATCTGCAGTGTGCACATTTGAAGCACCACCGGTAGAAAAAACATTCAGAATCAGACTAGCAGTGATTTATTTAAAAAAAAAAAAAAAAAAAAATTCAGCAAAGCAAATATAAGTTGTCGAAGCCAGATTCTCAAATGAGCTACACTTGTTAAAAGATGTTTGGATCAATCTATTATTCATATGCTGGTATTCGCCTCTTTGGGGAGCACAGGGCTGCATGTGCTGTTATTGCTTCCAATAAACTACCAAGCAAACCACCTACTGTTTTACATTGCTCATAACAAACATGATGGAAGTCCGTTTAGTTAAAGCCATAATATCCAAGTGCTTGCACATTTAAAAAGACATAACAGAGTCTATGGTCTTTGACAGGAAGTCCCATAAAAAAAAATCATCGGTTGCATTATTCAGTGAGCAATAAAGGTCGTGGAGTGCCGATTCACACAGTTTTAAACAACAAACCTGTGTGTAACACCTACTTTATATTGGAAGAGTTGAGGGGGGAAAAATTGTCCCAAGAAGCATTTGCACTGACGTATGTTATATTAAATATTTTCTTCTTTAGGTTCCATTGTTATAATTCTAGCCATAAGGAGGTTCATCTGAAACTTTTCAGATCCGAGAGAAGTGTATTTTCAGTCCTGAATCAGATGAAAACAAAAAAGGAATTAATTTGACAGGTCATCTATTCAACTGATTCACTGGCTTCTGCTGTTTGTATAATAAATTGTTTTAGTAGAAACTACCTTATTAGGATTTTTAGCTCCCGTGTAAATAAGCAGTGACTGAAGGACACATTGATGTTTTTTTCTTTTGGTCATTTGACAGTAATTGCAGAGACTTTGGATCCTATTAGCTTCTGCAGAGTGGCATTTTGCCAAAAAAAAAAAAAAAAAAAAAAAAAACGGAGAAAGAAACAGGCGATCCTGCTGGCTAACCTGTCTTCATTAACAGCGTTAACCTTCAAACTGAACTGCTGTGCCCTACTCTGCCCTCGGGTCTGTTATGACTGTGAGGAAGTGGGTGCAAGAGTTGTGTCAAATATACTGTCGATGCCTTAACCAGGAACAGCTTGAAGGGAGCCGAGTGACAGAGAAAAGCCCCGCTGGGATTTAAAAACTTTGTTACATTTTGCAGGAAGCGGAGTGCCTGGTTTTTAAATAAAGCTGCCTCCAGACTGCATGAAGTGATAAAGTGACTTTCAGGCTCCAAGATTGAACAAGAACAGACTCCAATCAGAAACAGAACTATGGAAGCAACGCACATTTAACACTGAGCGTAAGATAAAGATTTGGGTTTTTTTGCGTCTTTTCAAGATGCAATTTTAGAATTAATTTAATTCAATTCAGTTTATTTACATAGCACCATCTCAGGACAATGAACAGAAACATTCAAATATAAAAATAATAATTTAACATTATTTATCTGAGGAGCAGACTGCTTTGAGTTTCACTCCATCACAGAATTCTCATCCTGAGCAAGCACGAAGGCGACAGTGGAAAGGAAAAACTCCCTCGTGAGGAAGAAACCTTTAGCAGAACCAAGTTCAGGACAAGCGGCCATCTTCTTCGACCAACTGGGTTTGGAATGAACAGATACACAATGGCAGGCCAAGAATCACACGATAAGATAGAAAAAGTATAAAATGAAAACTATTCAATTTTAACAATTCATTTAAAGAAATGTGGTCAGTTTGTCCTATAGTCTAAGTTTAAGGCAGCATAAAAAGCCAATCCCAATCATAGGATTTATCAAAAAGGAAAGTCTTAATCCCAGTCTTAAAACTGGACAATGTGCCAGCTTCACAGACAGAAACTGGAAGTTGGGTCCACGAGAGAGGAGCCTGACAACTGAAAGATCTTCCTCCCATTCTGCTGTTGGAAACTCTAGGAATCGCAAATGAGCCTGCAGTCTGAGAGCAAAGTGCTCTGTTAGGAAAATATGGAACAATAAGATCTCGAATATAAGATGGAGCTAGGTTGTTGAGGGCTTTGTAGGTTAGATTCGGAATTATATTCTAGATTTGACAGGGAGCCAGTAGAGCAAAGCTAAAACTGGAGAGATATGATCTCTCTTACTAACTCCAGTTAAAACTCTGGCAGCAGCAGTTTGGATCAACTGAAGTTTTTTTTAAAGAAGTTTTTGGACACCCAGACAACAAACCATTGCAATAGTCCAGTGACAAATGCATAAACCAGTTTTTCTGCATCATTTTTAGAAAAGGTGTTTCTAATTTTAGTGATATTACGCAGGTGGAAGAAGGTGGTTCTAGTAACAGTTTTAATGTGGGAGATAAAAGACATGTCCTGATCAAAAATAACACCAAGATTTTTAACATTAGAGCTGGAGGTTTAATTAACGCCATACAAGGAGGGTGAAAGACTAAAAAAAAATATGTCTAAGATGCTCAGGTCCAAAAGCCAAAACCTCAGTCGTATCTGTGTTCTAAAGTAGAAAATGTAGGGTCATCCAGGTTTTTATGTCTTTAAGACATGCTTGTAGTCCAACTGATTGGATTCATTAGGTTTCACGGACAAGTATAGTTGTATATCATCAGCAAAGCAATGAAAATTTATCCCATTAAAAACTTTACCTAATGGAAGCCTGAGACAAAAACATTGAATAAAATAACTCAAAGAACTTGTAGATTTAGTCAACATGTATATTTACAAATTGTGAGGATTCCAGTTCCTCTGCCGGTCACTGACCACTTCTTTACAGCTCATGAGTGACAGGTGTGGTTCATCATCTTCAGCTGTGGTTGCTGTCCTGCTGAGCTAGGACCACATGATGGCTGAAGCCAGATCACTTACAGAGGCTCGAGTGTTGGTTTTCCTACAGTGAAGTCAACTTACAGTCATTGCAAATATATTCTGAGTAAAAGACCAGCTCTAACTTTTGATTATCTTCTTCATGTCTTGTCATCTGCAGTGGAAACTTACTTTTCTTTTCCTCGAACCGCCTCCTGTGAGTTTGGTTCCCTCATGTCTCACCATACGCAGCCTGGAGCCTCTCATCCTTCAACCTGTAAAGTAAGACGTGGACATTACTGACTTCGTCTCCCACCTCTGGTCCCACCTGTCACTCTCCCTCATGCGTCCACTTACCTCCTGGAGACCTGCATCTGTCGTCCAGAAACTGGAATCCTCCATGTCTCCTCCTCCAAGCCTGAAACAGAACACATAGTAAGTTCATCTGGATGAAAGAGTGTGGACTCTATAGGTGTTCAAACTATCAGGTTTTCTAAGAGTCACTCACATAAATGTATCACAGTTTAGTCTTGTTTAAGAACAACACACATCTTCATGTTTTCAACACTCAGTTCTGGTATTAGAAACCATTTGTTTTTCCTGAGCTGTTTATGTTCAACTTGTTGCAGCAAAAGAGATGTATCCAAGTTTGTTTGAATGGCATGCTGAAATTATATATTTTTAAAGAAATTATTCTAAATTATGTGACTATTTCCACTCTGTTTAAACGCTGATAGAAACAATGACTTTCTTATTAAATCTGTGCTTGAATCTAATGCTCAAAACCAACAGTGCAGGCCCATTAAACCCAGTAATGGTTCAATTTTAGTGTCATGGTTTCGTTCCAGAGGTGAAGGTTTTAGTCACACAATCCTGAGGATCAGTCCTGATGGGTCTGAGCATGTTTGCATGTGTGCATGTGCAGTCTGTAGGACTAGTGTCAAGGTTAGGAAGGAGAGTCTCATTTCTGACAGGAAGTGAAGTGCCACCTCTGGTAACAGCAGGATGAAAACATATGTTAGATCAGACAGATGTTGTGGGTCTTACATCTGTGACACACTTTGGTTAAAATACAACAGGGAGAGAATTGATTGTCTTTATTTTAACTCCTACTCTTTACTTTGTGGGAAAAGGAGCCCAAACTGATGTTGAATGAACAGCTTTTCCCATTTTAGTTTTGATTTTGGTGTTGATGAGCAGCTCGTGCAGTCAGCTGCCATCCAGTCAGGACTTGTTTCCTCTCGGGGTCTGAACCCCAGAGTAAGACAGCTGCAATGACATCACATGGGTTTTGTACTGGGGATTCAGAAATATCTGCTGAAAAAAGTACATAAATAAATTGGAAAGTTGAAGAATTAATGAAAATCATTTTTCTTAAATGTCGTCTGAACAATAATACAGTATATCCTCAGTCAGTTTATTCTTGATATTTTGCATGTCTGGTCAATGATTGACAAGCCTGAACTTCAAGTTCACTTTTTTTTTTAAAGGACAACATGCCGATGAGGAGTGGAGACAAACTGAACGTTTGCTTAAAGTTACATGTAAACTCTTTTTTATCAGGATGTTTAATCAGTGAAATGGATCTTATGATGACATTTTTAATACACAATGATTATCGAGGCGTGACCTGGAAATCTTTGCCTTGAGTTAGAAGTTATTGGACTTTGGGTTATTTAAATCAATAAAATGCATGTTTGCTCAACTGTCATAAAATCTTGTTCCGAGTAGTTTTGTTTTATTTGTACAGCTTGAAGGAGCTGATTCCCACCAAAACATGACTGTGGTGAATTTCATTCATGGCTCCAAGTGCACGACAGAACAGTAATATCTCCACGAACAATACAAAGCCTTTTCTTTTGGCCCAAGCCACAGACCACACGGAGCGGTTTGTATTGGAACAGCTCTCTGTTGAAAAGAGGGGGTCCCAGTGAGAAGAGCAGACAGTGAGTGCTTAAAATCTACATTTTAAAATTACTTTACTCTTATAAAAATATATAATATGGGAATTTAACATTTAAACGTTCAAAAGAGTAAATTACGTAGCATGTTTGTGAGCTGAGTTTCTATTTATTCAGAGGGATTTTTCTGTTTGTGCTTTCACACTGTATGTAGTTAAAAAAATGTATTATTAAAAGATTAATAAAAAAATAGATCAACACATTTTTTTTTTTTTTTTTTTTTTACAAAGGCCTGGCACTGTATTTATTAGCACAGACACATCTTTAAATCTGAAAAATGTTTAGCCCTGGATAATTTATGAAGTATATTGTGACAAAACAAACAAATGCAAATAAATAAATATATAAGAAAAAAAATAATAATAAATAAATAAACAAACAAATAGAGCAACTCTGCTCCGGGTAACGACACTTGGCGATGTGAGAAACCACATATTTAAGATTTTTGCCTTTAAATTTTACTTTTGAATTAAATAAAAAATGTACAAGGTTCATCACAAAAATATTTTATTACACAAGAAGTTTGAACATGTAAACACCCCTAATAGATCTGAACATGCAGGAAAATAATCAAATGTAACTCAAATAAAAATACTTTGTACGAATTTGCATTGTGCAGAAAATACTTGATGTTTACTCCCAAAATAAAGCATTTTTGTTAGTTTGACTTAAAAAGAATGTTCATTGTTTTTAAAGTAGGGTTTTCCAGAAAGGTTATGGATAATTAACAACTTGCCTTTATTAGACAACTCTTTGAATCATCATCAATTTGAAGAAAATAATTGAATTCTGACATAATTTTTGCTCTTACAATATTGTTTTATTATATTACTGTTGTTTAGCGTGTATCTTAGATCCTTATACTTTTTAAAAATACTTTATATTTTTGCTATTTTTGGGTGTAACTGAGACCTTGAGTACACAATTTCATCCCACCTCATGTACCACATGTGATGTGACTGAAAATAAAGAACCTTGAAGCTTAAAGTCAAAGGTCAAAGTGGAAACCTTCCATCCTAAAACAATACACAGCTCTGGAAAGAATGACGACATTTGCATGAACCCTATAACGATTTGGTACTGAAGTGTTTTAAAGATGGCGGGCATCTATTATGAGTTTGGCCTCATTTGGACTAGCATTTTTAGCTTGGCCGTTCAGTCAAAGTTTAACTTTATTTGCTTCAAATTGAGGAAATTAAAAGCACTATCAAGAAGAAAGAAACAAGACAAGAAAAATATTACCGGTACTTCTTTCTATCATTTTACAAAACTCAGCTTCAGAAGTTATGAATGATCACTTTAAGCACAATACCCTTTTAATAGGTACAAGTTTACAAATTACACTGCTGCTATTTTTATGTATTTATTTATTTTAGCTGCATTACAGCATTTGTACTCTGTTTTTCATTTGCAGAGTAATGTTTTGCATGTTTGCAAATTGTTTCTAGCTACATGCAATGTTTGTATACACATCATATGTCTTTGTCAGGAAAACTTTCATGCATTTTTCCTTTAGTTAACAGAAGAATGAGATAACGTGCCTTTTGAGGTGGGATAGCAACAAGCAGCAGCTCAATTTGAAGGGATTATATACGTCCCCATACAGCTCTACATCACACATAACTTATTATCAAGCACTTTAAAGTGTATCAAATCTCAAAAAGATGCTGTGAAATCACATCCACATCTACTGAGGTGTAATGTTTCCCCCTTCTATCAAAACCCTCTCCAATATCAAAGCTCTTATTAGGCGTGAACAACCAGAGAATCCAGATATTTTTCTAAAGCAAAGGAGTAAAGAGGGAAAAAAAATCACTTTGTTAATTATTGGCTGTCACAAGATCCAGAGTGGCTGCACAGTGATTACAGATGACACATAAATTGCTGTGTAATTTCAGATGGGCATTTTGTTTGAAGCAGGTCTCCTCTTGTACAGCCAGACAAATAATTTTCAAATGGAAGTCAAGGCCAGAGTGACTGCATGCCATTGTTGCACCATTTGATATGCCAAGGGCATATAAATGGTCCGGACCACATACGGAACAGCAGATCAAACACCTTCTAAGGGTTCAGGAGGACACGGTGTAACACAAAACAAGCTCGTGGAAAAGACTCAAGTCACTAGAAGTTCACAACTCTCAGAAGTCTTCATGAATCATTCTCAGTCTAAATGTTGAGTTGATTTTATGTGTCAAAGCATTTCAGCCTTTCTCTCCAGTGACTCCATTGTTTAAAAACAGGGACATTTGTTGGATCAGCACAATATCTGACATTCACTGATTGCTCAAGTGTGCCCTTACTCTGTCCGCAAGCGGGCTTCATCAAGTCCCTGTCTTTGATTTGTACACGAACAGCTGCTGAAGTGGTATATATAGCAAACAGGCTTGAAACACAAGTAATATTACAGATTGATCTCTTCTGTTCTCTGCAGATACAACCTAATGATCTCTGAAAGTCATTCATCTGGTGTGTTTGGAGGAGGAACCGTGAATTATAGTTAAAGCAGCAGACATCATGTCTGCACGATGGATCAGTGGTTAACACTGTTGCCTCACAGCAAGAAGGTCCTGAGTTCAATCCCCGGTTGGACCTGGGGTCTTTCTGTGTGGAGTTTGCATGTTCTTCTCATGCTTGCATGGGTTTTGTCTGGGTATCCTGTTTCCTCCCACAGACCAAAAACATGCATGTTAGGCTGCCTTCAGGCTCAGGCCTCACTTGCAAAAGAGATCTGTGATCTCAATGGGATTTGCCTGGTTAAATAAATTAAATCCTGCAGCTGGTGGTGTCAGGGACCCCTTACAGGGGAGAAAAAGTTTCAGGGACCACCTCATAAGCCTCATGTTTAGTTTTCTTCAGTTTGTCTCTTTAATGCAGTGGAAACATTTGTGTAAAATAAATACTTAAGACCTGTTCTTTAATAGTGTTAATACAATTTTTATACTTTTAATCATGGGGTGTTTTTCATTCAAGACACACTTAATTAAAAATTTTAATTTCAACTTCCAAAAATTACAGTTTTGAGAAAATTAACAGCATCAGAAACCACTTTAAAACTTTACCTATTCACAGAATGAACATAATAAATGTACAGTAGTCCCTCATTTATCACAGGGGATCCGTACCCTGAAGCCAAGCAATAAGTGAAAAACCCCAAAGTAGTAGTACAAGTAGTAGTTTATTTTAATATTTATTTAAGGCATCTTAAACCCTTCCCACACTCTTGCAATATTTTAAACAATGTTTCTAAACGCTCTAAAAAAGCACAGAATGTCATGATTTCAGCTGCCTCCTCTGCTCTTTGCCATCTGCAAGCGTTCTTTGCCACGCCCACTTCTCCGATTTGCATGGAGATCAGCTGATCAGCTGCAGCAAGAAGTTTATCCTGCAGCAGTATGGGCGGCACAAAGGTGCAGCAGGTGCTAAATAATTTAAAATAATTTATTTTAAATAAAAATTCCATTCTGATTGGGCAGCTCATCCATCAATCAGCCAAATGTGTGTCATGTCTAATCTTAATTTAAAAAACTGCGATAGAGCGAGTCCGCGATGAGCGAAAAGCAAAGTAGCGAGGGACTATTGTATTACCACATCTTCAAACCATTACAGAAAACTGAATAGAATCATAACAGTATTCAGACCAAACAGGGCTGTGCTTAATTTGTAAACTGATTCATTCATTCAACCTTTATTTAAACAGATAAATCACATTGAGCCTCGACGACTCATTTACAAGTGCGACCTGTTTGGACAGACAAACAGAAATTGATGCCGGAATGCAAATAGCAGTTGGGCCAGTGGGGTGGTGAGGGGGGTCTGGGGGGTCCTGCCCCAGAAAATTCTGAATAAAATAGATGTGACTTCCTGCATTTTTGGTGTATTTTAATGGGTTTTTAAATATATACATGCTTGAAATTTTTATTAAAAAAAAAGAAAAACTAAACTAAATTTTGTGGACCCCCAAGCACTGGCTTGCAGACCCCTGGGGGTCCGGGGCCCCCAGTTTGAGAACCGCTGGTCTACAGGTTTAAAATTAATGATCCAAGAAATCTGCTGAGAAGATGTCCCATAATGTATGTCAGGGATTTCTTATTGGTTTTATGAATTGTATAATTTTAACAAAGAAGAGATACATGGGTGGAACATGGTGGAACCTGTATAAATAAAGGTTAAATTAATTGAATTAAATTAAATGTGCAGTGTGTTAATTTTGGTAAACTCACTGGAGGCAAGTTAAAACTCGAAACGAAAGCAACTAAAAGCAGGACAGATAAAAGGTGAGTAAACAGAAGGTCAAGGAAATCTTTACATAAATCTGCACATTACTCTTTACAGTTCTTTAGTACAAAGAAATCAAACAGCAAAATTACCAAATATCTTGTGAGTGAGCAAAAAAAGTTGTTTCTTACATATAAATCTGTTCAGTGAAATAGTAGTTAAATGGTGTTTTCTAAACTCTTAAATGTAAATTACATTCTTGATCTAAAATACAATCACTGTCAATTTCATGCTCAATCATCCAGGTACCAAATCCAATAATTCTCAGTCGGGTCATCTGGACAGTTTCTTTTTATAGAAACGTTTTGCTCTCTATCCAGAGGGCTTCATCAGTCAGAGGAGTTCCAGTGAACTGATGAAGCCCTCTGGATAGAGTGCGAAACGTTTCTATAAAAAATAAACTGTCCAGATGACCCGACTGAGAATTATTGGATACCATCACTGTCAATCTTTTCCCTCCCGACAGTAAGAAGTTCTGCAAAATTGAGACATGTGCTATAATATGCTGATGCGTGCAGCACTTTAGGTTTGCCAGGCTCCCAGCAGCCCCTTCTCCTTTGCTTGTTCTCCCACGCTGCAGTCAGGGAGCTGAAGTGCTGCCTCCTGGGAGCTGCACAGATCTCAGGTAGAGGCTCTTCTATCAGAGTGTGTTGTATCTACAAGCATCACAAGACAAATAGGTGAAAGGATTTTAAACCTAAAGCTTTCTAAAAGCGCAGTCCAGAGACAAAATGATTTACTGCCTCCATTTGTCACCTTCTGAGTCCACAACATAAAGGTTGTTAAACAAACGTGAAAAGCTTTCTGTAAAAATTAGGACTTGAAAAAAAAAATCTATCTTTTAACAACTTTCTCGTATCGATATCAACATAAATGTTTAACTTGGTGGTTTCTGGTTTCTAACTGAGCAGCAAATGATGGCACTGATGTGGACCAGCTCTGGTTTTTCTATCACAAACAGAAGATAACCACAAATGGAGTGTGAGTTTAAAAAGCTTGAGCTCGAATTACAGACAAAAAAAAAAAAAAAACATTTGCACGAATCCCACCAGTCCCATCCATTCTCATTTGTGTAAGAGCACATGCAACATTACAGATTGCTGTAATCCCTCAAAGCTGACGTTTGTGATGTGGTTGTTAATGTTGTTGGCTTGTGCCTCGAGGACGACAAACGATTTGTGCAGCCGTTTCCCCTCAAGAACCTGGCGCCGGTGCAGGTGATTGTGTTCCAACGATGCTGTTGCATGAAAATGTGCTGAATGCCGTAAATCCAAGAACAGTTATGAAAATATCCTGAAGCCCAGATCAAGTTGAAACATTGGCTAAATGAAAATTGCTGTAACACAACGTCTCCATCTGTTTCCCAACACAACGTTGATAGGTGTTTCATTTGAAGACGGGTAACGTAAAGGCAACTCTGCTGAAACTAGCCATGCGTCCACCTTCTTCCACAGGAGAGAAACTCATGAGTGAAAACTGGTGTTGCAAGCACCTTTCAGCACCTTCTGATTCAATGCACATTTCCTGAAGAGCGCAGGTAATACAGCTCTGCAGGAAGGCTGAAACAGTCAGTTTCTGTCAGCGGGGGTCTATAACCTGGATCTGTGCTCCAGCTGTTCCAAAGTGTACCTGACATGGAAAATCTTGGTGGTGTCCTGGGAAATCGAGGCACAGCAGCAGGCGATTATCATTAAACAGTTCATAGAAGGCTGTTGAGGAGAACAATGAGAGAAGGTACAAGCACAGCAAAGGCTCTCAGAAAGTCTTTTACTCATTTTTTGTTAT
>JARVLU010053615.1:0-11827 GCA_031762415.1 Simpsonichthys santanae
TTTTTTTTTTTTTTTTTTTTTTTTTTTTTTTTTTTTTTTTTTTTTTTTTTAGCAACTCTGTGTTGATTTCTTTTAATTTCTGTGACCAACTCTATTTATGAAACTTTTTGTTTTGATGGGAAGTTTGGTAGGGGTTCTCTGCATTTTATTTTTAACTAAATGTTATCTTGTTGTGTAGCCACTGCCAGCTAGGAAGCCTAGGAATTGTAGTTTTAGTTTTGTTAGGTGATTTTGATTTCTAGCCAGAAGGGGCATTCTTTTGTTTGTTGTTTTTGGCCTTGGAGACCCTGATGTTCATGGCTTCCCCTCCTGTCTCTAACACCCAAAACTCTTACATGATTAAATTATTGTAATGCCAAGTTGGTTTGTCTTTGAGTTATTAGTTTTGTTTAATTTACAATTTTTGTTACACCTTGCACAAACTAGACTTATTCCAAGAGTTGTAACATGAGATATGGCTGAGACTGCTACAAAAATGATAATTGCTGTCAGCCAATTAGGCTAAACATCTAGCCTGAAGACAGATTCCCTAAAGGAACGCCAGGTCTTTGTTTTTAATCATTGCTGAGTCATGATGATGAAACTGGCATAATTCAACAATGTGTTTGAGAGGTGGAAGATTATAAAATGTTACCTTCACCAATGAAAAGCAAAAGGAAGGGTTCTTGGAAGAAGGGGGAAACATGACTCCATAAGTCACCTTGTAATGGTTTATGAATAAGGCCTGCAAGTGTGCGTGCACAGTATGTGTGCCAGTGTTCTGCTCAACAGGTTTGGGTTTCAGATGTGATCAAACGAAGAGTTTAGGTGCCAACAGGAAGAACCCCATCCTTCACAGTATCTGCCACTCACCTGTGTCCAGCAGCTCGTCACACTTACCAGTGATGAATCACTTAACATCTGTTGCCAGTCCATGACTGCACTGTCATAACATTATGGCTGATCTAATGTTTCTGACGTACACCCAAACACAGATCTGGCATGGCTACAACACTATAAAGCAGATGGTCATATTGTTATGGCTGATCAGTGTGCAACAAACTCATCCATGGCAGGAAAACAGACTTTTCATTACGGCTAAGCAGGCCAAGGTCGATTAACTAGCAGCATGGTGGGACTGGCACCTGCAATGGGCCACTACAGCCACTATTGTGTTCATTGTTCCCAGAAAGATCACAATTGAAAAGGCAGCAGGAAGGCAGTTTTAATCTCTCCAGAACAGCCTTAAGGAAATGTAACTGATAGCAGCCGCAAAGTGAAGCCCCATGGGTTAGCAGGTGGGGTGAGCGGGGTTTGTCACCATCGCTTTCAAAGTTTTCACAGCAGACCTTGGACTGTGTCAGAAAACTGTGTGATGGAAGATGTTTTATCTTTGCCTTGTTGATAAAGGTGGAGGCACGGTGGTGCAGTTGGTAGAGCTGTTGCCTCTAAGAGAGAACATCGACAGCTCAAATCCCAGCCGGGGACCTTTGCTTGGTGGAGTTTGCAGTGGGCTTTCTCACGGTACTCCCGTTTCCTCCCCAGAACCATGCATCTTAGATTGATTGGTAACTCTAAATTATCTCTAGGTGTGAGTGAGAGTGAATGGTTGTTTGACTCTATGTGTCCCTGTGATGGACTGGAGACCTGTCCAGGGTGTCCCCCGCCTCTCGCACATTGACTGCATGGGCACCAGTGACCCCCGCGACCCAGAAAGAAAGAAGTGGTAAAATCATAGATGCATGGATAAATGCAGGTATTATTTAAGAAGTTTGGACGCAATATAAACTTTTGAAGTAAATCAATTGATTTGTCGTCTGAATAATTAAGCCTTTTTTTAAAAGCAGCTTCAACAACACTTTAATTAAAAAGTAGACACATTTGCTGGCAGCACATGCTTATTACATCCTTTCTGTCAATGGGCTTTCTACAATAAAGGGTCCTTCATCCATTAGGGTGCTTTTTTCCACCAACAAACACCTCAACAAATTACCCAGTTTACTTTTAAAACAATGCTGTTTTTATTATTGTTCAAACCATTATTTATTCATGGGTTAGACAGATTTTTTAAATAATAAATAAATGGATATTCCTTGAAAGAATTCATATCTCTGGGCCCCTGAGCAAGGCCCTTAACCCCCACCATCTTCTCCCTAACAGGTCTCTCTTGAAAATGAGTTCTTGTGGCTCAATGAGACTAACCTGGATAAATAAAGGGTAAATGAAAAAAAAAAAAATCACTTGCTGCCATATGGTAAAGTTCAAGAGTTTGTGTGATTTGTTATGGATGGGAGTATATCGCTAAGCTAATACCATTTTAGATCAATATTTGTAAAAAAAATAAATAAATAAATAATACCTGTGTTTTAGTCATTTTTGTGTCTGCTAAGATTGAGTTATTGTGGCAGCCATTTTGAATCAGCCATTTTGAATCAGCTGGACTTCACAAGTTAATGTGTAGATGTACATGCAATGATTACTTTCTGAGACCTTTATTAACCTGATTCATGAGCTATTTTGCTAACAGACAGACAACTGATCACACACACTGACAGGCATTTACATGATCGCCTGTTTTTCATGTTGATAGGCATGTTTCACACTGCACTCATAGCAAGGTTTTAATAAATTACAGTATATCCCAAATATAAACGTAAACTGATCTGCAATTCATCCCAGAATTAAAGCCTTTAATTATTGTTGTTTATCTTGCTACATTTATTGCTTGAAAAGGAAACAATTTGGCAAGTGGGCTCTGATTTTTTTTTTTTTTTTTTTTTTTGTTTTGTTTGTTTGTTTTGAACGGGCCTCAATGAAAATTTAAATACCGTATTTTTCGGACTATAAGGTGCACTAAATTATAAGGCGCATTAAGTGAAATAAAACAGTCAAATAAGTTAAAATTTATTCAACGCATAACCACATAAAAACTTTTCGAGGTCAGTAAGCACAACCAGAATTAATATATAAGGTGCACCGGATTATAAGGCTCACTGATGATTTTTGAGAAAAATTAAAGGATTTTAAGTGTGTCTTGTAGTCTGAAAAATACAGCATTTAAACCTCAAACGGAGACAAAGAACATGCTGCTTCATGATCCATTTGTGTTCTGCAGAATAAACACAGCCTTCATAAGAGAAACCTTCTTCTGGCCTCTAACTATCGTCACTAAACTGAAGGAAAATAATGCAGGTCTTTGAAAAACACTGCTGTTTCCATTTACAGCGTCTTACTGGACTGTGATTTCCAGCAGAGTGATTTAAAACAAAATGTGGGGTTAAATAATCTGCAGATCTCTGTTGTGTCAAGATTATTCTACCACAATCTTTTGCCCTTAATTTAGGCCAAGAAGAACTGCTGTGGTTAGATCTCCATTCACAGTTTTCAAAAATGTATGAAAACTGCCACAGGTGTTCAAAACCTGCACAACAAACAACAATGGCCTCACGAGACGCGGCCAACAAGCTGAAGAGACGTTATTAACATGTTGCCCAGAGGCTGTAAATAAATCTTGCATTAGTCAAAAGGAAAATCTGTGTTAAATAAACTCACCTTGCCATTTTCTTTAATAGATTATAAAGCCGTCACAAAGTCAAGGTTAAACCTACCAGTTCAAATAAGACGCTGACAAGCAGGTGATAAATACAAAGGCTTAGGCTTGAAATAAATATTAAGATTTAAATAAAGCTCTAAAATAAATTTGGCAAACCGAGGTTGGAAGCTAAATGCGACTGCTGTTTCCCTTTTGATGCAGCACATTATGGCTGGTTACAATAGAAGTGTTGAGGCACGGAGTAAATAATTTTACTGAGATTGTTCAGACATGGATTTATGCAACACATGGGAAGTTTGAGTTCAGAGGTGAAGGTCAGTCAAAAGGTCACGTCAGTCAGCTTTAGGAAATTCACACAAACATCAGCTTTTCCTAAGGATTTATAATATTAACATACCAACAAAAGAAACCATAAACTAGAATATTTATTACTGTTGAACATGACTGATCAGCGACAAATCAACACCTGTGAACAAATGCTTTTGCAGGTGATATTTAAAAGTTTAAATAAATGCAGACAATTTTTTTTAATCAATGTATGTTTTTGCCTAATGTGTTATTTTTTATACAATCCATTATGTATTTTTACGTACAGGAGTTAATCATTATCTGAGAAATGTGGAGTAGATAGAGTATTTAAATGAACTTATTCACCAAACCTTTGGATTGTGAAATCCACTGCTAGTTCAGTCAGAATCTTACCCTTTCACGATAAAATAATAAATCTCGGCCTTTTGATTTTTGCTTAACGTTGGATTTCCGCAAGGAGAATGTGCAGATGTTTTCAGAAGAAGGAGAGAGTGATAAAAAATATTTATATATATTCCGTTTGTGTAAATATGTGGGCGGAAAGCCTAAAGGAGCCGTTATCATTACAAGATTTGTACAAACTGTCAAGTAACACTTTTAGCAGTTTGTCATGTTTATATTCGTTTTTTTTGTTTAAACTGTTTTTAATTTAAAAGACATATAATCTATTGCTCATATTAAATTATCATTTTCATTTCTGCTGTGTCAGATTGGTGAGAAAATAGATTACAACACAAAGCTTTGATACACAGCAGGTTTATATTACAATGTCTTAATGAAGCTGTTCATTTAGGATTTAAATAGCAAAAGTGCGAAATATGACCTTATTTTAGTTATTAAGTCTAGTTATTAAGCAACTCGTTCAGTTTTACTAATTCTTCCTCACTTCTGATTTGTTGAATTCTAGTGACTGAGTTCGTTATCACAGGTAAGTTGTTTTAAATGACCCGAAGATTTTGTATTAAATACACAAATGTGCTCAGAGTCGTGTTTTGTGGGTCGTTTTTCAAAAGACCATTTTTTCCAACCAGGCGTTTTGTTTGTGTTGCTTATCTGCAGGCTGATTTCGCAACTATAGAAATAGATAAACTGGGTTTGTGTTTGTGGAGCAGGGCATTTTAGGACGCTGAACACTCCCACAGGTGGGTTTAAGATTTGCAAACAGAGGCTAATTAGTGGTGAATTTAACTTATGAGGCCTCGTGTTTTTACTGCACCGTGCTGCAAACTTTGAACTGCAGTTTTCTTATTGTTGAAGGGCTACATGTGTGTGTGACTTGAATTAGAGTTTTAAAGCTCAACAAACGTCTGGCACTCTGCGTTTAAATGCTGAAAAATGAAATACATATATAAATTCTTTAACACCTGCTGTTTTCATGCCAAAGTTTTAGACTAAGATCATAATTTGCTAGAAAATGACAAAGTTATATCAATTTGGTCAAACTTAGAAAGTAGTAGTGCTCAGAGTGTGTGTTGAGCACGACTCTCACCTACAACCACATCACATTTTAGTCCAATATCTGTAAATCTGACTGAGGCATAACCATTTTTATGTAGGCTAAGGTTGATTAGCTATGGCAGCCATCTTGATTCTGGTTTGGTATCAAACGTTATTTAGTTGTAGTTATACAGTCAGTTAGTATATGTTTTATGAACAGCCTCAGCTACTACCACACTAGATTGTGGGTTGATATCTGTAAAACTGGATTAGTTATAGCTGTTTTTGTTCAGAGGCAGCCATCTTGAACTGCAATCAGTTAATCAGGCGTAGAAAGATTAATTTCAGCAAGTTATACTAAAATTCCTCAAGGTGTTTAAGATATATTTTGGTAACAGACACACACACACACAGGTCATGAAAACATTGCTTCACCTCCTGTGGCAGGTGATTAAAAAAAAAATCAAAAAAGTTATCAAATCTAATTTTAAACGTGATTTTTGCTGGGATTGTTGGCGTCAACAAGTTTTAGGTCACTGAACTTTGTTTGCTTTAATTATGAACACTGTGTTAGTTTGATTATTTAGGTTGGGAGGGATTAAGTAATTCATTTTATAAAGTCAAAAGAGCTTAAGAGCAGTTTGAGATGACTGTTATTTATGCATAATACTTAATATAAAAGCTGCAGCATGATCCAGAAAAAAGTCATTTTAACAACAAAAGGCCATTCAGTGATGCTTTTAAAATGGTTTGAAAAGTTTTTACTTAGAGTCATTCAAGCAGTTTTACAACCCAATCCTTTTTTTTTTTTTTTTTTTAGTGTGTCTACATTATTTAATCAGTCGGGTTTGTTTGCTCGCATGCAATTAGCCCATCTGTGTTCTTTTCAGCTCAGCTACGCTGAGAGGAATCTTCCTGGAAAGACCGTTGGAGATGAAACCAGACTGAGAGGTTTCAGTCAGTTTTTCTCAAGATGAAACTACTTTACGGCAAAGGGAATCGTTCAAAACCTCTTCCCCTTTATGGGTAAACCTACATGTTTACAACAGGCCTGATAACCTTCAATGAATTTACTCTGACTAGACGCCGTCAATTTGAATTAAAAGTGCAGAGAGCAGTCAGGATTGATAGCTGACCCTTCAGTGTGATAAGCCGAGTCATGTGATGCAGCACAATGAGCGAGCATGGATGTGTTCAAAGAGATTGTTGCGAATATATGGGGCGAAAGCTGTAAATTATAGTTGCAGGCCACTATTAATTCTTCTTCAGCTGCAGCACTGAGGAACGTGGGGCAAAAAGCAGACGATGGATTTCACGCTGCGAGCTGCGGATCAATAGATCGATCTCACCTCGATGCAAACGGGCCCTAAAGTTGCATCATGTGTTGCAAACAGTGCTGTTGCTGATAGAAATAAAAATAAAAATCAGCAACGAACATGAACATGCAGACATCACAGACATGAAACTATCTCTTTGAACCAGAAGGCCCCGTGTGAGTGTGTATGAGCGATGAGTCAAAGCTCTGTGGTCGCCCCACTTCTCGTCAGAGTCATATGAGATATAGGTCGCATAGGCAGAAGGATAATCAGCTCCAGTCATCAGTTTGTTCTACTTCATTTTCATCGTTTGACCCTAAAAAAAGAGCTGCCTCTGGATTTTCCATCTGTCTACCACAGTGAGAACTCCCCCAGAACAACCTGACAATCCTGCTTCACGCGTAATGTAGATATTTATAAAGGTGGAAGGCTAAGGCAGAGCAAGCATGTTGATTTCCTCATGTGTTTTTTAGTAAAATATTTCACAAATCATAGATTTCAGACAACCATTGGATGTACATCTACAACTAATAAGCTTTTGGAGCTTCAAGACGTCTTCTACATCCAACTGTCTTAATAAAACACAAAAATAGGTATGAATCGTTTCAATTTACAGATATTTAGCTCGAATGTGGCATAGTTGTAACTAAATGTCGTAATCTGAGCATTTAATAAAAATATATGATCAAAGTTTGACCAAAACTCTTACAACTTCTGTAAAGACAAAACTGTAAAGACACTATTAGCGTTTAAGTTAATATTAGCAGAAAAAAGCTCTGAGCAGCGAAATGTTCCAGATCAGTTCATTACCAGCTGTGAAACCAGAATAAGTTTAAAATCGATTGAGAGGGCATGCCCTCAGCTTCAGACATCTAAATCGTGCATGAATGAACGAGAGCAAATTAAGCAGTCTGCCTATCCATGGCAGTCAGGATGCACCAAATCAAAAGGGAGGTTAAAGTTGAATCCAGTAGAAGACAAACTGTTGTTTGAAGCTCTCGGTTTAACCCTCACAGATGTTTGTTTTTCAGCATTCTGTGTCCAAGTTTTCTGACTTGCTGTCCTAAAAGCAGCCCTGAGAGAATGAAGCCTGTGTACTGTACACTACTCGTTCATTATGTCCAACAATGACAGGCTGTGTTCACTTCTCTGTACTCCCCACCCTCCTACCCCAACCCACTACCAAACAGTGGGCTGTTTTAGAGCGTGGGGACGGGTTGGGGTGGGTGGGGGCTCTGTACGCTAGATGCTTTTCATGATAATGACCCGTTTAACGCCCCTGATCTCAGTGGCTGTGTTCTTTCTGATCCAGCGGGTCACACTGAGTCACAAGGCCAGCCAGGCAATGACAATGGCACGCTTGTGCACAGGCTGGGCTCTGAGCAGGTTGTCTGAAGTGCATGGATGAGCTGGTTCCATGTGGGCAAGACACGTCTGATGTGTGTGAGAAACAGTACCATCTTCACGTTTCACGCCTTCAACCTGCATTTAAAACCTCACGTCGGCTCATTTGTGCATCTTGACCGATGAGATAAGTGCTTTCTGCAACAGAATGGAAACTGTGGCTGTGATTTCATATTCTGTACGAAACAGGAAATGGGGGGAAATGTGCAGCAGATGCAACAGTAATAACAGCCATTAACCCACACAAATAAGATCTACAAAGTAATATCCAGCTTTTGAAAACAATAAAAAGCTGCTTTTATTAGTAAAAGAAACACAGCCTCCATCTTAAGGTAGAAACTTCAGGGGAGAAACTGATGCAAATGATGGAATCGTCTCACATAAAACCTTCAATAGCATCTTTATTGAGTTATATGTTGTTGCAAACAGAACATATATACCAATGCATAATGAATTTACGGGGTTTAAAACATTGCTCGGTTCTTTTGGAGTTGGGTTCTTTTGAACCGTTGTGAACAATCAATATCTTACCTGTCATAAATAGCTTTTTTAAAGGTCTCAATGTGGAGAAAAAATGTGCAATTCTGATTGGACTGACGACCAAACCCAAAGGGAAGCGCTGAATTTTAAAATAATGTTTTTTTTTTTTTCATTTATTTATTTTATGGTGGTTCATTAAAATTCTTTTTGTAGAAAATTTTGCAATAAATGGTTTTGTACAGATAAATCTAAGGTTAGTATGAAGCAAAAATAGCAGTAGCTAACGTAGCATGTCTGGTACTGCCTGACCAAGATTTAGCAATGAAAAGATGAAAAAGATATTTAAAAAAAAGTGACAGCTTTATTTCAGTTCTGCACTTGTATTACCTATTAGCTCATCACTCTGGTCCTCAATAAACACCATTTCTTCAAATTGAAGTATCTCAAAAAACTATCTACAACAGGTAAGATACTAATTGTTCTCAACCTTTACATAGAGCCCCAAATAAAAAATATAATCCTTGTAAAGTTAATGTTTCTATCAAGATGTAAATATTGAAATAATCATTTATAAAACTGCAAATCACATCTCTGTAAAGTTAGTTTAATCTAGCTTTGAGCATGTTATTGATTAGAAATTGAGATATGAAGAGGAAAATATGTAGAAAGAGTCACACGTTCATACCAGAACGATAACTTCTCCCACAGCTCGCTCCAAATAATTTAATTACATTCTGGCATCAGTTGTAGAAACTTTGAGGAAAAAGCTCAAAAGCTGCTGTTAAGGTCACTGACGTGCAGCGCAGCCTCGAGCCATCGGCAGGTATTTTCTTGGAAGAGCACACCTACATGTCATCAAAACAAGCCTCTTGTTTTGCTGTAAACTTTTTTTTTATTCATTATGATCTCAAACTGCAGTCCAGACTGAATAGTAAATATAAGTGCATTCATGCATGTAGACACACTGGACAGACGGCTCGGTGTGACAGCCCTAACCAGTGTAGTAGGCCACAGCACCCTCATCCTCGCCCTCCCTCTCCACCACCACCTCCTTGTTGTCATATGACTGTTATGTGTGTGCAAAGGAACACAAAGTTTCTCTGTTGGTCCCCTCTGCTCTGCCCTCTCATCACTCAGATCGGAGTGCTCGAAGTAAGGCCCTCTCGCTGGCCGGCTTCGGGAAAACAGACCAGGCCCCTGTTTGCGACTGCTGACAGAGATTAGAAAAGAGGCCAAAGAGAACGAGAGGGACGAACTGAGCTCATCTTGTTTTATGTAACACCAAAAGATAACTTAATCCTCGCTCGTTCGCACGAACCACGCAAAGATCTGGTTCGACTGGGCCCGGCAGTGTCGCTGTTAGGTCATTCATTAGTCCTGTCTGCAGCAGCGCCTGTCTGAGAGAAATGGCTGCCAAACATGTCTGTTTGGAGATGACACTTTGTCCCAGTACCTGGCTGGAATTAAAGACCCAAAACAAACACAAGTGCTGAGCCAGCTGAACCAGAACGACAACACATCTGAGACCCAAAGATCTTTTGTTAATGTGTTTTCTCGATTTCACACACAAAAAACCCTCAATAAGATGTCTGTGATAACTCCTCTGCTCGCTCTCGTGAGAAACTTAATGACATCTTAAATTAATCATTTTATTAAACAGGCTGCTGAGGGAACTACGCTTGGCCCCCTTGGCACTTAACTGTAATAGAGCTGACTTTAATTGTCCAAGCTGCAGGTTTTGCTCACCTACAAGGTGTAAAAAAAAAAAAAAAGGCTTAAAGTGCACCGGACTGTGACATCTGTTTCCGTTGTGCAAAAATTGCTACGTCACCAGCCTCTGTCACTTTAAAACCAAGTCTGCTGTCCTCTGCTATTATGTCACGCCGTGGAACAGAGGTAGAGAGTAACAAAGGAGGTGGAAGGAGGTCAACTCAGCATAGGGTTTGCCACAACCTTGCACCCATCTCTACGTGAATAAAAGCCCCTTTGAGTTGCAGCGCACGGAGTCATACGGTTCAAACAATACAAAGAGCAAAAAAAAAAAAAAATGCATTGACGTTATGGGAGGAAATGTCTTAATAAATGTTAGACACTGCCTTTTATGTCACAGTTTTAAACTTGGATCATCTTGTCTTGAAAAATTATGGTATTTTAGCCATTTTGGTCCTAACATTTTGTGCAATGCCATACAATATTATGAAATCTTCTCAGAGGATGTGTTAGGAATGACCCTCAACTACTATCACGTTTAAAATCAATAGCTTTAAAAAAAAAAAAAACAGTTTTATTGCTTGTTGTCTGCTAAATAGCTGCAAATGTTGAACTAGCTAGCAAAATGTGCCAATCATTTGCTCAGGTTTCACTAAATTTGTACTTTTTGCACACGTCACACAAAAACCTCACAAACCCCTGGCAATTATTACAATAAAATTTGCCAGAATCTTATAATCTGCTTGTGCATGTGTCAAAGTCTTGCCATAGACAACAATATTCTGAAAAATATCCTATGATAGTCAGTCCTGCCATAGTTGGGCAACAAAATGATTTTATATTAATGGTGATATCTGTCCAACCATCATCTAAATGGCACGCGACAATGTGGCGACAGTTGAGACCATAAGTATTTTACATTTTTCCCATTTTTATACATTGCTTGCACCGTTAACTTGCGGAAACTAATTTCAGAAGCTACTGGGACGAGTTTGAGACAGATACCTGTGAAAATTCTGAAATTACTTTAAAGCAACACTTGCTGATCTTTGAACATGCTCAAAATCCACAAGACAGATGCAGCTTACATCACAAGGAGATTTAGAACCTGTTTAATTAGCTGTGGCGGCCATCTTGAACTGATTGACTTTGAATGCTCCACATCCAGTAATTACTTCCTGAGAGTTTCAGTCAAATTTGTTCATTGGTTCATGAGATTTTTTTTTTTTTTTTTTGCTTCCAGACAGATAAATAAGCAGACACAGACAAGTACATGATCACCCACCTTTTAGTTGGTTCCCATTGTGGAAAACAGTGCTTACCGTATTTTTCAGACTATAAGGCGCACTTAAAATCCTTTAATTTTCTCAAAAGTTGACAGTGAGCCTTATGATCATGTGCACCTTATGTATTAACTCTGTACTTAGTGACCTCAAACCAAATTTATGTGGTTATTGTGAATGAACTGAATAAAGTTTGACTAAATCTGACTGTTCTTTGTCACTTAATGCGCCTTATACGGTAGTTTATATGCTGCCAAACAGCTAATTTATGTGTTTGGTTTTAATTGATAAAAAGAAATAATTTTTATTCCTTTTGACAATAAACTATTAAAGTGTATGTAAAAATTATATATACA
>JARVLU010053660.1:0-23648 GCA_031762415.1 Simpsonichthys santanae
TATATATATATATATATACTGTATACAGTACTGTATATATATATGTATATATAAACATACTATTTAAATAATAATTGTTCAAAAACAACTTTTTTATATTTATGAGGTTCTACTAAGCCCAAAGAGTGAGCAGGAATTCAAAATTCACACCAAACAAAAGTTCTGGACTCAGGGGGATTAGACCGTCTAGTCAAAGGGGGCCTAGTGGGGCCCCAGCTAGGTTATAGGGGTGGGCATAGTCACCCCCTGGTCCCGCTCTTGCTGGCACCACTGAGTTTTATGCTTTTAAAATAACTTTTTATTTAATCTGTTAATAATACCCACAAAATGTGTCTGTATGCTGATATCTTGACACGTCTCTTTACTTACATCATCATTAGTCTCAGTCCTTTCAGAGTTTTCTTGCAGTTTTAGTTTTTCCATAATCAGCTCAACCTTTGCTGTAATGCCGGATACAGAGTTTTCCATTTGGACAACCTGTCTGGTCAGTCTACAAATACAGTTTTAAAACAGTAAATGATAAAGTTTGTTTTATTTCAGTGCAATCAAGACATTTTACGAGTGGTGTAAAGACTTGGCTCACCTCAGAAACTGTTCCCGATCCACAAAGACTCGACTCGAGGACGTCGTTCTTTGATCGTTTGGTGCAACAGGAGACTTTTCCAGCAACTTTTCCTCGTAATCTTTTCCAAGATTGTTCAGCTCAGTGTTGAGAGCATCCTGAATAAAACAGGAAACCTGCTGTCACCCTTACGTAATATCACGAAACATGACTCTCAGCTACTACCACACCAGCTCTTAGCTCTATGTCTGAGGTAGCTTAGCTGTGGTGGCCATCTTGATTTAGGGTTGACTCCAGGGTCGTAGATGTTCATGCAGTGATGACTTTCTGGTGATAAAACACAGTAAATCTTTTTTTTTTATACCCTTTTTTCCTCCAGCTCGATCTTCATCCTCTCCTGTTCCTTTGCATCTAGGATCTGGTTCCCGTCGTGGTCGAACTGCGAGAAAGCGGCAGATATTTCATGATCGGCGTGTCCCATCCTGCAAATTCATCAGTCTGGTGAGCGTTAGGTTCAGATAAAATCATCCTGCATTTGAACTGTCTCTTACTCTTTCAGAGTTTGTCTGAAGTCCTTGAACTCGATTTCTCCGGATCCAGACTGAAGGGCTTTCTGAACGTCTGATATTTTTTCTTTTTTTAGCTTCAGCTTCGTGAACGTCCTCATGTAGCTCTGATTTGGGAGAAACATAGAGTGTTGATGAGGTATGAAAATGTCCTGATGCTCAATGATGCAGGTAGACACATCTGACAAGGTTGAGGATCCTTCCTTGTTGAAATGTCCGTCGTTTCTCCAAAAGACTTCCTCAGACTGAAGAAGTCCTTTGGATAAAAGTGGAAACATCATTTCGACAAGAAAGGAGCTGTCCAGAAGACCTGACTCGACCTTGACCTGACTCGACCTTGTCCGATGCTGTTGCTCTAAATGATTTTTACCTGCTTGATGATGTCAGTAATCTGCAGCTCGTCTGTTTGGGACGACAGTTCCTCCTTCACCTCTGAATACGTGTCATTTATAATCGCCAGAAACATGTTCTGATTTAAAAAGGAGAGGTCATGTGACTGCTCCGATTTGTTCCTGAGATGCAGCATCGTTTGAAAGACGACTTACCAGCAGAACAAAGAAAACAAAGAACACGTAGGTGACGAAGTAGATGGGCCCAAGAACTCGGTTTGCACGATCGATGGCGTCGTAATCAAAGTCTCCGAGGATGATTCGGAACTGTGTAAATCTTGGGGAGCAAAGTAAGCAGGTTAACTGGTGCTCATCTCACAGAGATCCATGAAGTCACTTCTAAACAACCTTACATGCACTTTACAAAGGTACTGAAGGAGTCCACCTCCATTCCAAAGATTAAATATCCGAGCTGAGCGTAGGCGAAGAAAACAATGAAGAACATGATGGCAAACCCTAAGATGTCTTTGGCACATCGTCCCAGCGTGGAGGACAGTTGTGTCATCGTTTTGTTGAAACTGATGTACTTAAAAATCTGCAAAGGAAGGATGAGAACATTAGTTTGAGTCCAGTGAAATTCATTAAATGGTTTATGAGATTTGTTGCAAACAGACAAACAACAGATAAAGATTTAGTGCAATCTGTTAGTGTTCAGATAATATGAGTTGGGGATCAATCCCAACCGTTACCACACCCCAATTTAGCTAAATATTTGTAAATTGATTCAGTTAGAGCCATGTTTGTGTTAGTTAAACTTCATTAGCTGTGGCAGCCATCTTGAACTTGGTTGAATCCAAAATATAATCTGCTGTAAAAATACAGTAAATTATTAATTTCTGAGAATTTCAATGAAATAGATTCAGTGGGTAATTTGATATTTTACTAACAGACAGACAAACAAACACACGTGCATTCAGGCAACTACATGATCGCCTGCTATTCATTCATGGTGGTTGGCAATATTTGTTTTCCCAACTCAACAATATTCAACATGTTCAAAAATCTTGAGTGTTTATTTATGTAAAGATTACAACAGTTTTAAAGTACCAGTACTTGCCTTGGACTGAGTTGTTAAATAAGATTTGACATGTGAGAAAATCATAGTTGTTTCTGTTGACATGAACCTGATTATTTTTAAATTAAATTTGATCTTGTTATAACTCCTTTTTTCATCTGAGCTTAAAATTAAGCTTTATAATCAATTACAAGTCAGAGATTATTTGTTTTCAAGTTTGACCCATGGCCTCTCCTCAATACAAAAATGTCTGACTCTACACCGGAGCTGTATGGCTTGGAAATGATCATGCATGCCCATTTAAACACAGTAAGGTCCCAGCAGCCCTGCTTTCACCACACTGTAGCAGAAACCATGGAGTGCATAAGCTTTTTAACAACTTATCATACTTTTAACATACATTTAAACTAGAGCATCGTCTGCATACAGTGTTACAATTAGATCATACAAATGGAACATATAAAATAAATGGTAGTGTTCCAAGGATAGAGCCTTGTGGGACACCTTTAAAAACTTCACAGCATATGATTTGTGTATAGGCTTTATTTTTGGTAAGGTACGAGACATAAATAAGCTCAGGTCAAGAAATATTGGATAAAAGATGAGTATTTACCTTGATCCAGGCAAAAAATAAGTTCACTGCATTCATGTTGTTATACTGGGTTTGCCAGAAAGCCAAAAACTCAAAATCAGCATAGATATCAGGCTGTTCTAATAGCTTGCCAAGCAATTTGTCCACTTTGACAGTTCTGAAAATATTAAAGATTATAGCAACAATTGCAAGCTGGAAAGAAGAAGAAAAATGTTACTTTCATTAACGTCAACAAAATTCAACAAATGAACAGGTAGGATTCTTGTTTTCTTACCAAAATGACGACAATATCCAGAATGTTCCAAATGCTTTTAAAATAGGCAAACTTGTGTATCTGTAGCTCTAAAATTTCTTCTACAACGTAGTAAAAGATGAATACACAGAAGACCAGTTCGCAGCCGAGGATAAAATAATCCCAGGTGGTAATGTAGCGAATCAGTTTCACTGTTCTGATCTGGTAGGAAGGGATCGCTCCACCAGTTGCTGGAAATTCAACCACCAACCTAAAAGATGTGGATCACACTTTGGTCAGTAAAGCTAGTATCTCATTTGGTTGAGATGGAGACTAGTTGGTGAGTCATATTAAACAAAGTGAGTGTTTTTGTTGTGATCTTATTAATAATGATAGTCTGCCACCTTAAGTGACCAGTAAACTGTGTGATATGGGATGAAACTAAAAAGGGTTTGAGATGAATTCAAGACACACCAAAATTAAAAAATGTTTAGGATGAGTTTAGATGCCCTTGACAAAATTAAGAAGGGTAAAATGCCAACAACAAAACTGAATAGGGTTTAAGATGAGTTCTAGACACACGTCAAAACAGAAGAGTCTGAGGTGAGTTTATAACACGTGCGACTATTTTGAGAGAAAATCGGTCTTTTTTAAAACACATTCAAAATTCAAGCACCGACACTGCCAGCTTTTGCAGCCCATGTGAGGAAACTGAGAACATTTGTGAATGTTTTGAGAGATTTTGAAGATTCCCTCTTGAATGTTGTTTACCAACTAGTCTGTAATAGTTGCATCTCTGTCTTAAGTTTATGGTACCAACGGGCTGCGAGTCTTTTAATGATGTTCCTCACCTGATGACACAGAACAAGTTGACATTTGCGTTGTACGTGGAGAAATCAATGAAGACGACTCGGGTTCCTCGATCCAGCCAGACGTTGTCCATCAGTTCTGTCAGGATGTTGGCGCTGACCTCTTTTGTCCGATTTAGGTCTTGATAGTATCCCGCTCCACTGTAGGTGGTCAGCAGTCCCCAATAGGAGGAACCTTTGATATCTTTTTCTGTGTGGTAGGTCCAGCTACAGATGAAGAGTGAAATAACAGTGAACAATATATTTTCCTGACATATTTCATCATCTGTTGTGATAGCTTTACAGTAAGCGGCTTACGCAGTCCCATTGATGAGACCAAAACTGAGGCCATCCTCTTTCTTTTCATTGTAGACATCAAAACATCCACTAATCTCATTCTTAAAGTCTGGATGGACCTGGCAGGAGTTGTTCTTGATCTTGATCTGCCTTATCCTGGGAACACCCAGCAACATGTTCTCATAGTAGATGAACGATTGGTCTCCACTGTCCAGGGACTCGTCGTTGTACCATCTGGTCCAGTAAAGGCCATTTAGTAAAGGACCCTGGGCATACTGGTCAGAAATGGAGACATAATGGGTGCTGTTTGATTTGCACCTTCATTTGTGTTTTGACTTGTTTTCACTCAAGAAACTAAAATGTGGGAAAACTCACGGTCCAGAAGTCGTTCATGGTGCCAATGGACTGAAACGTAACTCCACTCACGTCGGCTGTGTTCACGAACAAGTTCGTCATGGCTTTGGTGAAATAATAGGCGCTCGTGCTCGTCATGCCATACGTCACTGAGAGAACATAATCACATTGTAAACACCTGGCCATCTGCAACTATCTGGCTTTGCTCAGGCGCAGCTCTAAACGTTGGCCCATTCACAAGTCCAAGATAAGAACGCCTGAGAGGTAGACATGCAAGGTCCCATTGAAGACCTTGGCTTTGTTTGTGTCACGGGATCCAGATTAGGGGGCTGTAATTTGTTTGAAGAGAGAGTGTGCCGTCCTGATGCAGAAAGCCTCATTGAACAATGAAAATCTAGCAGAGACAAAGCGACAAAAGACCAAATGCTCTTATCGCTAAAAGCCAAGAGAACTGGATTTGTGTCCCTTTCAGGTCTAATGCTCAGCTGGACAATGGCTTTTAGACAGAGTGGGAGAGGTACCTGTGGTAACATCTAAAGCAAAATGGAAAGTTTCATAAACACACCCAAGCATCCTCACATTCTGAACCTGTAACTGTTATTCTACCTTTACCTTTGTCAGGTCATTAGGTAACAAATGATTGACAGTTGATTGAGGATACGTTGTGTAAATTAGGAAAACGTAGACTGATACGGAGAAGTTTTCAAGGTTGTTGTCAGGTGCTCTACAATTTAAAGAACAAACTGCATCCACAGAAAATATCAAAAGACGCAGGACATTTATTTTCTACACATGTGAGAACCTCTTTAAGCATCAAAATAAACATTTGATAATTGATCTGCTGTTCTTGCACTTACAGGTGCTACAGAAGGGAGAATCCAATATCTACGGTTGTGTTGACCACTTACAGAGGCAAACATCTACCAGGAACAACGTGTAGACCAGTAACTCCCGCAGGGTGGTCCGGACATACTTCTCCCGGTTGTTAGAGGTGTTTTCAGTCCATGCTGTCCCCCACAACCCTAAAGACAATATTAGTTGTCATAATTGTTTAGAGCGTGTGCTTCATTTGGTGATGCTTGCCATGCAAACAACAAACTTCATCACTTCTGTTTCTTCACACACCTACAGTCAATGAGTTGTGGTAAACTCAGAGGGGGTTCCTACCTTTAATAAAAGAGCAGCAGCTCCTCTTCTTTAAAACTTGGTCTGAAGAGGAGGAGGGGGGCTCCTCTGCGATCCGGCCCGGGGTGTCCAGTTTGTACACGCTGTCCACGGAGCCCTGAAAGTGGGACTGGGGACTGTAGATGGTGCTGACCACACGGGGGATTGGTGGAGGTGACCCACGGTAGCCGTGGTTGACCCAGCCCCCTCCGTTCACCGTGCTGTCCACCTGAGACTCCACCTGACCCGACAGGTGGCTTTCAGCCCGGTTGTTCAGACACTTCATGCTCCCACGAGTTTCTTCGTTGCAGCTCAGCAGAGAGTGAAGGGAAGCTGGACCGAGGCGGCGCCTTTTCAACTCCAGCCGGAGACGAGTTTTAAAGGAGGAATGACCTCAGCTTTGTGGAGGGAGGAGCTGCTGGTCCTTCAGCTGCCACAGACCTGATCCTGAGACCAGTTTCAAAACACATGTATACACAGACCATACTGCATATGTGTCAAACTCAAGGCCCGGGGGCCAAATGTGGCCCTCGTTGACATCTTATCTGGCCCCCAAGATGTTATTTTAAATGTAAAATACTTTAATCACTTCAATTTGTTTCAGTAGTCTTTGATTATGGTGTCAAAAGTGCAACAGAGAACATCAAATGAGTCCAATCAAACTTTTGTTGAGGAACCTGCACCCAAGAAAAGATGTTGTCTATCTGATCTGAGAATGTAAATTCTGAAACTTAGTTTGAAAAATGTTTTAATTTTGGTCCTTTTTGTAAGTGAGTTTGACACCACTGCTCTACTGGGTACTTACTGTGTTACAGAACTTAAATGGTACTTACCAGGTACATGTACTGTACTTAAAACACTTACTGACTACATATTGGATATTTTAAAAGTACATATGGGGTACTTAGATATGTACAGAAAACTTACAGGACCCTTACTGAATACATACTGGGTACTTACTGGGTACTGGGTACTTACAGGGTATGTACCAGAGGGTACTTACTAGGTACATACCAGGTACTTACAGGGTACATACTGAGTACATACCTGGTAAGCATGGATTACTTACAGAGTACAAATTGGGCTCTTACAAGGTGTGTACAGGCACTTATGGTACAAACTGGTACTTTCTTGATACCTACATTGTACTTAAAGGGTACTTATTGATTGAGGGTGTGTACAAGATTGAGTATGTATTGAATATCTACAGATACTGTGTATGTACTCTGTTGTATTATATGTAGCTACCAGCAAAAATAAACTTGTTTATATATTTAAGAAGGTAAATAGTAAAATGTTTACAGGCTGCCTACATGAATAATATTTTATTGTTAAGTGTTTTTAATAATTAGGTTGTTAAATGTTTTGTTTGTATTCTCCTGTGTCCTGTAATGAAGTGATGAAGCTGTCAAGCAGATATTTTAATGAGCTTGAGCCTCTCGGTCGCCTCCACGCTGAGCTCGGGGCTGTCACGTTCGATTAGCGGCCGATCCAACAACCCGCTCCCCGAGAGGAAATCAATTATTGTGTTTTCTGCCACCAGCTGTTCGCTTCAGGCTGAATTAATGAAGAGCGTAATCGTCGTGTCACCAAAGGTCTCGACCTCATTTGAATTACACACTTTTCAGATTTACATCCAAGTTGTTTTACATTTCTGCAACAACGTGTTTCTTCTTCGCTCCTGTGTCCAACGTCTTTGAGGGTCAGGAACTGATAAATAACTGAGCAGAACTTTTTCTGATTTATTGAATATAATTAATTTGCATGTTTAACTTTTCACTGATTCAGGCCTCCTGGGTTCAGTTCAACAAAAACAGACAGAACACACCAACTCTTCACGTACGGGCTCTTTTTAGAAGCTGGTGTCCGGTTATAGATGTCCGAGTGGGTTTGATGGTTCTGCTTGGGCGGTTCTGAACAGAACCATTAGCTATTAGCACACAATGGAGGTTAATTTCTGCTGAAGCCGTGCTGCGATCTTCCTTGAGCGGCCGCGGCTTGTGCCACCGTTCAAACCCACTCAGATCCGCTTCAGCCGGGACGTTTTTACAGATTAATGTTTAATTCTGGGTTTTTATGGGAAGCGCTAAATGTTTTTCTGTCCTGCAGCTGACGTCAGAGCATCTTATCTCCAAGTGCAGGAACGCTGAACAAAAAGGAGGATTTATTTCTTTGTCAACAGATAAACAGCAGAAATGTTGCTTTAAAATGTTTGTTCTGTGTAAAAACATCCGTACAATCGACACAACGCTCTCATTTTAACAGCTCAGTGAGTTATTAAAATTGGGCTAAAACCAGGAAATACTGCGATTAGTTTATCGTTGTTCTATAATGTGGAGCAGATAGAAAAGAAGCAAAAGATTTTCACACATATATTTTATTAACAAAATATTGTGGGAAATTAACTTTTTATTTTTTTTAATTTTTTAGTTATAGAAAGAAGATTACATTTCAAATTTTGCTGTTTTTTTTATGAGCATGGAGTCAAAGTTTTAGAGGCTAAACTAAAATAAATGTGCAATTCCTGTGAAAAAGCAGCACATTGAGACTAAAACTGTTATAAAGTTAAAACAAGCAGAACTGAAGTAAAATCAGCCAAAAAAAGATGCTAAAATAACAAAAGTTAAGTTAAAAGGAGCCAAATAGCTAACGGCTACAAATAGCAAAGTTAAAATTAACAAACCTAAATTTAACTAAACTTATGCTAAGGGTGAAATTAGCTAACAGTAGCTAAAAAAAAAAAGCTAACGTTAAATGTAGCGAGGTGGCTAAAAGCCAAAAATAAAACATGCTAAAATTAGATAAACAGTAGCTAAAGCAACAAAAGTAAAAGCTACAACTAATATAATCAAAACAGAAAAAATGTTTTATTAGCTAAACTTTTGCTAAAAGCTAAAATGAGCTAAATGATAGTTAAAGTTAAAGGTAGCAAAATAATAGCTAAAAGCTAAAATAAGCTAATTGTTGATTAAAATCTAAATTAAGGACAGAAATAGCTGAAAGTAGCTTTTAAAACAAAAAGCTAAAAGGAGCTAAATGATAGCTAAAGTTATAAGAAGCAAATAATAGCTAAAAGCTAAAAAATAGCTTATTGTTAATTAAAAGCTAAAATGAGAATGACAATAGCGGAAATGAGCTTTAAAAAAGTAAAAACTAAAAGTAGAAAAACAATAGCTAAAAGTAGCATATGGACAAACTTGGAGAAGATTGATAATTGATAATAATATAATAATAATAATTGAAGCATCTCTTGTATTTTTGTGGGAAATTTTATTTTGAATAAAGTTAAATATTTGTAAACGTCAACAAATTACAACAATCAAAATGTTAGGGCACATTGTTCTGGATCGAGCCGAACACTTTTCTGTTCGAGTGCTTCAAAGAGCAGAAAACATATAAAAGTAGTTTAGAAAGAAAAAAAAACATGAAAGAAACGAGAACGTTTCAACTCTTCAGACTAGAAAAATACTTTTTCTTGTAAAAATAAAATCAGAAGTTCATCTTCTTGTCACACTGATGATAAAACAAATACAAAGTATTTACTGGCTCCCACAGCGCGGGAGCTTCTTCACATCGCTGCATCCAGCAACATGACGGATCGTCCAAACAGCGGTCTACGACTGGACCGGGTCCAGGTGGTACGAGAACGCCGACTGGACGAACTCCGGTCCCGTCGGGTGGTCGTACGCCAGCGGGCAGGAGTCGGGCTGCACGTCAAACTGCAGGTCCAGCCACTGCCGGTGAGGAGCGGCGTGCCTCCGGGGGTCCGTCAGGATCCGGTTCAGGGCCAGGATGTAGCTGAGGGCCATCTGCAGGGTCTCGTACTTGGACAGCTTCTTGTCCCGTCCCCACTGGGGGACCACTTTACGTAGGCGGTCGAAGGCCGTGTTCAGACCCTGCATCCTCTTCCTCTCCCTGGCGTTGGCGGCCATCCTTCGCTTCGTGACAACTTCGTACTTCTCCGGAGTCTTGGAGTCCGGCTCTGAGGACTCGAATCCGGAGTCGGAGCAGCTGTTCGGGCAGGACTTCATGGTAGGAACCGGGTCAGGGGAAAATAGAAGAGCCAGACGAGTTCCCAGCGTCAGGCCAAGGTTCTTGAGAGGTTCCTCGGTCTTAAAGTCCTGATGTTCTCCAAGCGGAGTGCTTCTTGTTGTCTAAGCATCTAATGACGGTGGTTCCAGAGACCGGACCTGAAGAGTCCAAGGTGCTTGTGGTCTTAGACCCTGGAGGGCAGCAGCTTTTATAAGATGGAGGAGATGAACAGGTGGCAGCAGGTGGAGACCCCCCCCCCCCCCCCCCACAGCCCTTCCTCAACGTTGGCCCTCAGAGAAACACACCCACACATAAACAAAGCCTTAATGAATTTCCAATTATCTGGGGCTGGGCTCTCCGGCTTCTCTTGGAACCACGTGGCCCAAACACCAAAAGTCCACCATCTGGTAGCTCGGCTCGCCACAGCTGATGGACCAAACAAACGTCTCCAAGCTTCAAAACCGCAAAGAATGAGCTAACGTTAAGACAAAGAAACGTAATCTGAACGCGTTCAGTTCAACGTTGTTGTTTCCGCTTCGTCAGCTGCGTTCACAGAGTGCACGTTCAGGAAGCGCTCGCTCTGTGGTGCAGTTTCATTCTGTACGTTTTCAGCTCTCGTCCCGCAGTTTTTAAACTATTTCAACAAATCATGAATCAAAACGTTCGGCTCCTGCAGGACAATCCTGCTGTCACTTTTGATTCTGGCACATCTTTAGCTTTTTGAAATATTTAGCTTTTTCTGACATTTTTTTTCTTGTAGAAAATGAATTGAGCTCATTTTTCATCCTTCAGATCTTTAGATGTGTTCACAACCTTTTACTGCTCATTTCACATTTTCTTCTGCTTCAACTACTTTCAGCTCATTTCAGCTGTTTTGTGCTCCTTTTAGATTATTTCTGCTAACTACAACATTTTGTGCGTCTTCTAACAAATTTTTGCTAATTTCAGCTTGTTATGCTCATTTTAGCTTATTTCTGCATTTCAGCTTTTTCTGCGACTATTTAGCTGTTTCTATGCTATTTTAGTTTTTTAAGCTAATTCCAATTTTAATGCACTTGTTTAAAAAAATGTCAGCCTAATTCAGCAAAAATGTGCTCTCTCAACTTCATTCTGGTAATTTAAGCTTCTTTCTGCTACTTTAGCTACTTTTCAGCTGAATTTTTTTTCTCATTTTAGATTTTCTTCAGATAATTTCCACATTTTGTGCTAATTTCTGCTTCTTTCAGCCTAATTGGGCAAATATATTCTTTTTGCGTTCTTCTGCTAATTTAAGCTTATTCTACATTTTCAGCAACAATTTTTTTTTTTAGCTGATTTCATCTGGTTTGGGGTAAATTAAAAATTTTTCTGGTAATTTCTGACACTTTCAGCCTAATTACCTTTTTATGCTAATTTCAGCTTGTTATGCTCCTTTCAGCTTTTTTGGCTAATTTAAGCATGTTCTGCTATTTCAGCTAATGTTTAGCTATTTTATGCTAATTTTAGCATTTTCAGCTAATTCCAAAATTTTGGAGCTCCTTTCATCATTTCTGCTTCCTTCTGGTAGTTTGCGCTTCTTTTTGCATTTTCAGCGACTGTAATTTTCAGCAAATTTATTATAATTTTTTTTTACTAATTTCAGCTTCTTTTTTTGCCAATTTCATTTCCCCCTCATTTCTACTTGTTTTAATCTAATTTAGCAAATACATGTTATTTTTTGCTTTCTTCTGCTAAAGTAGGCTTAGTCTTCCATTTCAGCTAATTTCAGCTGTTTTTCAGCTAATTTCAGCTGTTTTTCAGCCAGTTCTTCTGAAATAACCTTTCACACTGCATAAATGCAATTTCTCTAGGATTATTTTTATTTTTATTGTTTATCTCGTCGTTCATCTTTAAGATAAAGTTTTACACCAGAACATGCGGCTCCATCGTGTTCAGGCTGCCGTGACATTTGCTGACGTGTGTCGCACGACGTGGACGAAGTTTACCACAAAGAATAAAAGAAAAACGGTCCTGGTCAACGGGAGGCCGGAGAAAACCCAGTCCTGTTTGGAGTTCTGCAGCTCAGACGGCTTCAAGGGAGAACCTTCAGTCCACGTTCAAACGGGTCACAGAAAGTTGGACTTCACGTGACTGAACTGCTGTTTTGATATTGTTCATGGTTTTGACACTTTCTCAAGTTAAAGTGGACGATTTGTCCATTGAAAGTTCAACTGACAGTTTGTGTCACTTGAACAAACTTTTCTAACTCCCACAACTTCCTTTGGCACAGATTACACATCACATCGTAGATTATTTTGTCTCCTCTGTCCTCGTGTGTCTCTTGCTGCTGCCGGGCAGAAGGTTTTCTCTCAAACCTCTCAGAAAGCAGAGAGCGTGCAGACAAGTTTCCACTGCATCCGTTTGATTTCAGGTGAAAATATTCGCTTCACTTCAGAAACATCAAAATTAACGTTTGTTTCCATCAGAGCCTGCTACAGGGCTGGTCAACTGGTGGCCCGGGGGCCAGATCAGGCCCACAGGTGAGCTCAGTTAGGCCCAACAATGGGTTCATTTTCAAATAAAACTAGATTTTAAACCGTAAAACAAACTGACTCGCTGACAACAACTGCTGGACGTCCGGCCCCTGAGCTCTTGGCTTCAGTGACTGTGGCCCCTGAGCAGATTAACTGAAAATCCCTGACCCGCTGCATCTCACGGTTCAAGAATTACAAAGATTTTATTTATCGTTTGTCCACAGTAACTGTGTGCTTGAGGCTTACTTTCTGTCCGCCTCTCATTGTATCCATGCAGGTGTGCGGTTACCGTGGCGACCACAACGAGCCACTGGCAGCATTTCTCTGGGTCTTGGTTCACCTTTCACTACCTCCACAGTTTATTCATCAAAATTTCAGCAACTGTTTCTTAATTTAGAGAATTTCAACGTTTTGTTTTGTTGAATTAATTTTTCTTGGAAAGTTTTTTTTTTATAAATTTGCAGCTCAGGCGTGTTTGTATTTTGCTTTCACCTGAGCCAGAAATAAAACTCATCAGTTGTATCAAGTTAGGGAACTATGGGGTTAAATCTGTTGTGTAAATAATTGTCAGCGAGCTCCTCTTTCATAATCTGAGATTAGCCCCGGGCAACAGAAGTGTAAGTGAGGCCTGTAACCCGAGGGATTTTAACAGCACATTGAGGGATTATGGCTTTCAAACAATATGTGCCAAGATGGTGGCAGATTACTGACTTTTTATATTTTTATTGAGCAAATATCAGATTAGATAATCTGTAGTTGGGATTAGAAGTCAATGTCTAACTATAAAAATACCTCTGGACGGGGGACAAAACATTTAAAGAAACAGGTCCAGATGACACGATTTAATCTGTTTCATTATGAAAATGTTTCTGTCAAACAGAACGGATTAAATTCACAATAAAAAACAACATGGACGCTCAGCTTCTCTTTGTCAGGAGGAAGATGAAGGTCCGGCCCAGACTCCAGCTTGGCTGTAAAAGGCAGGTTATGAATGATTCATCAGAGGCCCGGTGCTGGTTCTGGGTCACAGGCTGATGCTGTCTGGTCACTTTGGGATTGACTGGTTTGCTGTGCAGTTGGGCAGATAATCCCATCTACAGATTGATGTAGTTTGCCAGCTGCTGCTTGTCTTGTCATGCTCTGATGTGACTCTTTTTTTTTTTTTTAAACACTACTTGGACGTGATTGGCTCGTCTGAGGACCGACGGCCGGGCCCTCTGTCAAAAGCCATATGTCACAGCTGAAGAGTGACCGGTCTGCCCTGACACAAACACTTTCCTGTCTGCAGAACTGGGATTAGGATTTAAAGTGGGTTCAAAACCAGAGAAAGTGTGAGAGGATTAACAGAATCTAGTTTGATCTATTGAACTCTTGTTTGCTCAGTTTGCATTTTAGATTCAAAATCATTTTCCAGACTCAAATAATCTGCATTCTTTAGTTGTTTCTCTTCAAACCTCTAAACCAGACGTGTCCAGATGTTTTCATCATGGAGCTCCTTTTAAACAGACCAGGTCAAAATGATCTACCTGCTATAAGGTCCCGTTTACACAGAACAGCCTCTGGAAACTTTAGTGTTTTATCAATGTTTGTTGAGAGTAATAAACAAAAAAAGAGAAGCTTCATGTGAAAACACTGTAGTTTCCGTGTCAGTCAAGTTGCCAGATAAGAAATGATGAACTACAGTAGTGTGACTTTAAAATGCTAGAACTTTGACCTGAACTGTCACATGTGCTGAGTAAAGATATTCTAAGATGAGGTGTGTTGTGTTTGTTGAACATGTCTACAGAAAAAGAGTGGGTAAATAAGACATTTTAAATGTATCTGGCAACCCTCACATTGCACATGCTAGATCTGCATGACACTTAGTTCAAACTGGTGAAGACAACAACGTCTCTTTGGAGCCTGGATTTTATTAGTTTTGCTCCAACAAGCTGAAAAAGGGCGAGCAGTACAAAAACACTCTGCTCTCTGACATTTATTACAACTGTTGTTATATTTATTATAACTGTTGTTATATTTATTATAACTGTCATTATATTTATTATAAATGTTGTTATATAACTGTCTTTACATATTATAACTGATGTTATATTTATTATAACTATTGTTATATTTATTATAACTGTTGTTATATATTTTTATAACTGTCATTATATTTAGTACAACTGTCGTTATATTTATTACAACTGTTGTTGTTAGTATAACTGTTGTTATATTTATTATAACTGTTGTTATATTTATTATAACTGTTATATTTATTATAACTGTTATTATATTTATTATAACTGTTATATTTATTACAACTGTTATATTTATTATAACTGTTGTTACATTAGTTATAACTGTCATATTTATTACAACTGTCATTATATTTATTACAACTCATATTCATTATAATTATTCTTACATTTGTTATAACTGTCATTGCAACTGTCATTATGTTTATTACAACTGTTATATTTATTACAACTGTTATATTTATTACAACTGTTATAATATAACTGCTGTTATATTTGTTATAACTGTTATTATTTTTATTACAACTGTCATTATATTTATTACAACTCATATTTATTATAATTGTTGTTACATTTGTTATAACTGTCATATTTATTACAACTGTCGTTATGTTTATTACAACTGTTGTTCCCCTGAAAATCTCCACTCTGAGACCTGGACTCAGAAACCTTCAGTTTAGAGAGAGGATCTCTCATGGACAGGATGTGGACTTGAGGACCAGGACTGGACACCAGTTTTAGACCCTGTTAACACGTGAACAATCTCTAGAAAAGTTTGCACTTTTCCCATGTTAATTATGGAAAAGTTACAAAGTAAAACAGGCTCCATGAGTCTGCTGTAGTTCCTGTGCCAGGTCTCCAGGCGGTGGTTTTTGTTCTCCAACAGAACGTTCACGCTCAGACGCTTCAGCCTCGAGCATGGAAACATGAAGGATACGTAACTGTTTGTTTGGACGGAGGGTGAAGTTGGACTGTTCCCACATGTTGAGCAGCACAAACAGCACTCTGCTATCTGCGCTTGTCTTGTTGTTCACTTACTCACCCAGAAGAACAACAGCTGCCGCAGTGCACGGTACACATGCACAATTTCAGACTGACGCCGGACGTTTCCAGAAACCTCCACACTGAGACCTGGATTTAAAAAAGTTTCAGGTTCAAGGAAAACTGTTTAAAAGCATTAAAAATATATATTATCCAACTGGAGATATTTTTTTTTACTTGAAGACTCGGTCTAAGGACGTGGAGGTCTTTTTGTGCACGATCCTTTTGTTAACTAGAAACCAAAACAACAACAAAGCCGTTTTTAAAGGGTGTTTTTGTCTCTTGTTTTATTCTGATTCTGAACCCGTCAAATGGGACCATGTGCTAAAAACCTCTGTAAACAAGCTACAACACAGAAACTGAGCAGGGCAGGTGGGACTGGCTCAGGGGTCAGGGGTCAGGGGTCAGGCGGACATGAAGTCCAGCTTGGACAACAAGATTTCAACATTTTCATTTATTTGTACTTTTTCTGGAGTCTTTTTTAAAAAGACAAATGTGTAACTTTAGAACAAATGTCCTTGTTTTGTTTTGAAGAAACTAATCTGTGTGTGTGTTCTATTCATCCGTCCGTGCACGACGAGCCTTAAATTAACAGTAACAATATTAACCTCTGACCACCTCTCTGGACTCTCTTCCGCCTGCTCCTGCTCTCACTCAAATACACGGATGCAGATATGGGCAGAATAAATCAGAAACTGTTCGCATCCATCATCTGTCTGGACTTGGGTCTCGGGGCAGCATCTTCAGCAAGGAGGTCCAGACATCTCTTCCAGCTCTTCTGGGAGGACTTCAAGGTGTTCCCAGGCCAGCAGAGAGCTGCAGTCTCTCCAGCGAGTTATGGGTCTTCCTCAGAGCTTCTTCCCTGTCAGACAAACCAGGTGCACCTCACGAGGGAGGCGTCCAGGGAGCATCCTTACCAAATGTCTGAACCTCCTCAACTGTCTCCTCCGGATGCGGAGGAGCAACGGTTCTACATCAAGTCTCTCCTGACAACAAAACTTCTCACCACATCGCTAAGGGAGAGTCCAGCTACCCTGCAGAGGAAACTCATTTAGACCTTCTGGATCCAGTTCTTTCAGTCTTTACTCCAGTTTGTGACCATAGGCGAGGGAAGGAACATAGACGGACCAGTAAACAGAGCTTCTCCACCTCAGCTCTCTCTTCACCACAATGGACCGGCTCAGAGTCCACAATACATGCTGAACTGGCTGTAAATCTCATGCTCCATTCTTCCCTCACTCATGAAGAAAACCCAGAAGATACTTGAACTCCTCCACTTGAGGCAGAAACTCACTCTTGACCCAGAGAGGACACTCCACCCTTTCCCCTCTGAAGACCAGGTCCTCAGATCTGGAGGCTCTGATCCTGATCCCAGCTCCACCTTGTGCTCCAATGGTTTCCAGAACTCGTGGACTCAACCGGGTCATGGATTTAGATGACAAACCGACAGTTCTTCTGAACATGGACAGCACCGGAGTCAACTGAAGCGTAAGAATTTCATGATTTATCCTGTTTTGTGTTTCACACCTTGTTCCTCCTCCTGTCGCTGGAATGCACCTTACATGGACAAAAGTGAAAATCACTGTGCTGCTTGTTTGAGCAACCGATCGTTAGAAAACGTCTACCGTACGTTCTGGCGTATAAATCGCATCAGTCAATAAAGGCATCATGAAGAGGAAAAAATATGTCGCGTTAATTGTCAAAACAGCTTCATTTTGCCTGGGCGGCGCGGCGCCATCCATCCATCCATCCATTCATCCATCCATCCATCCATCGCAGCCAGAGCCAATAGCTCTTCAGCGTTCCTCCGCCTGCACCAGCTGTGCGAAGCGAGCGTGCACGGGAGGACTCACTGCTGCAGTTCTTCAAAATTTAAAGCATCAGTCAAAAATTGTGTTTTGAACATGGGAAGAAAAAAACGTATATAAGTCGCAGGACGGACAAATCTTTGCTAAAAACTATGACTTATACGCTGGAAAATACGGTAATTGAAAAATTATTTGTTATTTCTTTTAGACTTATCCATACTCTGGAAATACTGAAAAATAAAAATTACCAAATAATTCGCGTTTTTTTTTTTTTTTTTCTTGTGATGACCATTTTAGTGCAGAAGTTCCAGAGAGCTGAACACGACACCAGACGACACAAACGCTGTGACAGCACTGGGTGGAGAAGAAGCTACAAGTGTAATGAAACCAAATAAGTTCCCCCAAACAGCGAACGCTCGATTCACGGCTGACAGAAAGACCGAAGTAGGTCTGGCAGCTGGTGAGACGAGGCTTCGTGTCTAATGAGGTCACACGAGGTGAATGTAATTTTATGCCTGTTTGAACTCCTTCGACTCTAATTGGTCTTATTAGCGACGCCTAATTGGCTCCAGAGCGCTCCGGTTTGTTTGGAACTGGAACCAGTTTAAACCAATCTGGTCCTGACGACCAAAACGAGTTTCAACTTTTTCAAACTGTTTTAATTGGTGTTCTGGAAAAAGTGATTTATTTTTAAACAGTTGTGCTGATTTCGTAGTTAAAGATAAAACAACAAGTCGTTGGCATAAGTATAACTTTATTTCAAGATGGACAGAAGTATTTTACAAAGTTTACATGAATTGAAGCATTCAAACCTTTTTATAAGTTTTCACACTTAATAAATCAAACTAACAATACTCAGTCTTAACGTTTGTGACAGCTGATGAAAAAAAACTTTATTTTTTTTGTCTAATCCAACTTGTTTCCTCTAAACTGCAGATGTACTGGAGATAAATACACAGATTGTTCAATTCACCAAAACAGTAAATAAAAAATTAAAGAATTGAGACATTTATCATTAAATCCCCAAATGGCTGCTGTTTAATCTAAAATGACGTTTTATTTTGTTAACCGTCATCTCCATCAGCCGATGACTTTTAGACAAAGATGAACTTTGAGAATTATTTAAGAACGTTTAAAGTATCTAAACGATTTTTGAACACGTCAGCGTTTTGATGCAGGAAGTCGACGGCAGGTTCACGTTTCAACAAGTCCTGAAGTGACCCTGAAGATCGGCTCTTTAAAGGGATACTCTGACCCGTCTGACATCACTTCCTGTTCAAGACTGTCAGAATAAGGGCGCTTCACACCAGAGTGCTTCGGTTCGCTTTAAACGGACCAAACAAGCGGACTCCGGTCAGTCGTGGCATCGCGTGGCTCCATGTTGTTTTTATGGCCGTTTAATTTTTCTTACGTTTCCAGATGTGACTGGCTGATGGAACTTTAAACGGAACAAGCCCCGCCTACATTAGAGGCAAGGGGAAGCGAGGAGAGGCGTTGACCTGATGTCCGCTGGTTGCTGGTTCCCTCTCCACGCTCCCTCCTTTGACATCAGAACCAGCCTTGAACGGAGCTGGGTTTGGGAGTTTACCGCGGTCCTGTTCACCGGGTTTTTGGTTCTTGGGGTCAGTTTCATAGATTTTAGGTTTAAGGGATCGGTTCAAACTGCTTGACTGGTTCGAAGCTTCTCCCTCATTTTTTTTTTTTTTTTTGTGGCCAAAGGTCAGAACTTCTTGTTCCGTCTTTGATAAATCTTTATTAAAAACAAATAAATAAAATAAATTTAAATGTTGCAAATGTCTGGACTCCACATGTTGCTTATATGACCGTCTGGTCTGGTGTGGGGGCCAACAAGGGGCCCATCCAATTCACCTAATTAACCCCCGCACGGCCCCTCCTTGGTGGCGCCCCTGAACAGAGAAGATATAATTAGTTTGTAACTTTTCCACAGAGCCCCCACTTCAAAATGTTTGAAATATCCCTTTAAGAAACTAAAACTTTCTGTTCGCGTCAGAAAAACTGAAATATTTTAAAAACTTTATATTAATTAAAATAAAAACTGTAACAGTTGGTGTAAAACCGACAAACTAAACGTGATCGGCAGCAGAAACGAACGGTACCAGAACGGCTTGGTCGCGGCCGATGAACCTTTCGGACCTCTCGTAGAACAAACCTGCGGCTCGTGCACTAAGACTTCACAAATCTTTGACTTTTGAAATATTTGAGTAAACAGGAATGGTGACAGATCCACTATCAGTGCCGACAGCTTGAACGCTTTATTTCTGCTGAACACTCCAAACGCATCACACGGGTTCATCATCTGCCGTCCGGGTCACAGCTCCTCGCTCTCCAGCGTGGCCTCGGGGGGGCTGCTGGTGAACAGGAAGGGGCTGGCCTCCGACGTGGAGAAAGCGGACCTGACGTCGAGCCCCTGGCCCGTCAGCGCCGAGTAGCGGCCGCTCGCTCGTTGGGCCTTCCTCATGGGCGCCGGGACGCTCTGGTGCCACTGCGCTGGAGAAGCAAGCTCACGTTACGGCGCGACTTTCTGCACGGACCCGACATCAGACGCGGTACTTACCGTAGATATCGAGCCGGCAGGTGCACGAAACCACTCCGGCGTCGTTCCTTGCAGCTACCGTGTACCAGCCGGCGTCGTCCTTCGTCGTCGGCTGGATGAGGAGGCACACGTAGCCCGTGGCGTCCTGAGACATGCTGGGAAAAGAGAGAGCACGTCGGGTTTCAGAGACGAGACGGATGAAAGTAAAACACGTAAAAGTCGTAGACTCTGTTTTCATGTTCGATTCATTTTGTACGTTTGGTCACACATCAAAACGTTCGGCTCGGTCAAAATCACCTTGCTGTGACTTTTAGCTTTTGTAACTTTTGTACGTTTTGAATTATTTAGCTTTAATTAATTAATTGAATTACATTTAAACTCTTCAGGTCAACGTTCTCTGAAATCCACTTCAGCGTTTTTGCTCGTTATGTCTTCTTAAGCTGCTTTGCACTTCAAGCTACTGTCTTGCTGATTTTTTTTATTTTAGCCATGGTATCGCTAATGGTTTCTTTTAGCTACTTGCCATTTTGAAGCTTCAGTTAAGGTTTAGGTTTTTCTTTTTTAATTTGTAGCTTCTGTTCAATTTTAGCTTCTATTTTATAATTTTCAGCTCAGAGTTTATTAGTTTTAGCTTTGAACTGCAATTTTGCTCATTTTAGCTTTGAGCTGCAATTTAATTAATAACAGATTTTTATGTACAGTTCTGCTTTTTTACCATGATTTTGCTAAAATTGGCTTTTAGCTACTGTTTAGCATTGTTTGTTGTCAGCCATGATTTTTGCTATTTTTAGGTTTTATGTACAACTTTGCTAATTTTAGTTTTTTTTAGCTACCATCTTTATCTTTTATCTTTGATTATGCTAATGTTAGCTTTTAGCTACTGTTTTGCAGTTTTTGGTTTTCAGTCACAATTTTGCTATATTTAGGAGTAATATACAACTTTGCTAATTTTAGGTTTTTTTTAGCTACAGTTTTGCTGATTTTAGCATTTATCTTTGATTATGCTAATGTTAGATTTTAGCTACTGTTTTACAATTTTTTTGTTTTCAGCCACAGTTTTGTTATTTTTAGGTTTTATGTACAACTTTGCTCATTTTAGTTTTTTAGCTACGGTTTTGCCATTTTTATCTTTTATGTTTGATTATGCTAATGCTAGCTTTTAGCTACAGTGTTGCTATATTTAGCTGATGCATTCATGTACCTGTTCAAGGTATAAAAAAAAATAAAAATCGTACTCTGAGACACTGACCTGATTCGGTCCTTGGTTTTAGAAATGTTCTCGTTGTCTTTCTTCCAAAAGATGAGCGGAGGAGGCGTTCCCGCCACGCGACACTCCAGCCTGACGGGGATCCCCTCAGGAATCCCCATGTTCTGCAGCTTCTCCACAAACTGGGGCGGCTGCTTCATCTCTTTCTCTGAGGCAGAGACGACACCGGTTCCACAGAGAGAATCGGACAAACCGCACACAACTTTGATTTAATTCTCACCGACGACTTTCAGCTCCAGACTGAAGGAGCTCTGCCCGGCTTTGTTGCTCGCGATGCAGGTGTACATGCCGGCGTCATTCTGCGTCAAAGGGTCGATGACCAGGGAGTGGACGCCGTTCTCCCGGACCAGCATCCTGTGGAGAAGGTCCGGATAGATGGGCCTCCCGTTGACCAGCCACATCAGTTCTGGGCTGGGCAGGCCGCTCACCTGAAACACAAAATAACAACGAGATGAAAACTCTTCGTTATTCGAGCTTGTTATTAACTGTCAGGAGATTTTTGGTCAAGGTTTATGGATGTTTTCAACTAATATGGCTGAGAATGTTAACTGCCCATGGACCATATGTTTGAGTTTGCAGAGAGTTCTTTTCTCTCTCAGAAAGGGCTGAACGAGGAGTTGACTTGAACCTGCATGTGCAGCTGGGTGGTCGAGGTCATCAGTGTCGGCCTGAGAGAGCTGATAAGATTATAAAAACAAGCCTCGCACGCTGCCCGGTGCAGATTCTACACCTGTGTGACCTGTGGTGAACGTCTGCCCCGTAAGTAAAATCTGCTAAAAGTCTTCTCGTGTCCTCGAGCGAGGCGTCTTTGAGTGAGTAAGATGAATAGAGGATATTTTTTTTTATCCAACATCAAACATGACGACTTACTTTACAGTCTAGTCTGCAGAGTTTCCCCTCGTGAGCCATCATGTCGCCCGGAGCCTGGAGGAAGTGAGGCCGGAAGAACCGCTCCTGGGTTTGTTCACCTTCCACCTCCTGAACGCGAGCTCGCACCCTGACAGGAAGTACGAGTCACAGGACACAGACGATAATCAACTTCTTAGTTTTTTACTTTGACAGGGATTACCGAACAACAAACAAATCTTACATCCAACTTTTTTAAGGATTCACAAGTGGCTGCTCTGTTTAGGACCATCACATCCTCCTGTTATCAACCGCCGCCAAAAGGGGAAACAATGTTTTTGCTCGTGTCTGAATGTGTCTGAACGGACAAAACTTTATGAAACGCTCAGAAAATAATGACTGGACGAACATCAACAACTGATCGACTACTGGAGCCAACCTGATTCAAGATGGCTACCACAGCTAATTGGCATTAGCTAGCTAACACAAACCTGGCTGTAGGTCTGTCACTTTTACAGAAATTGAGCTAAAATCTGGTGTGGTAGTAGCTGAGAGTAGTTCCTGACACATACTTCTGAGCATTAACACATACAGTTACTTTAAAGGTTTGACCCAAACGGCTACAACTCTGTGATTCCTCAACATGAGATGATTTAATTTATAACTCTAGAAGGTGATGTGCAATACTTCAAGGAATGCCGGGTCTTTAATGAACTTAACCTCTGATCCCCTCTCTGGACTCTCTTCCACCTGCTCACTGCTCTCACACATTTAATGAAGTCAGTTTATTTATAAAGCACATTTTCTGGAAGGCGGTCATCGTCCATTGCTGCAGATGTTATTATTGTCATTCTGCTAACAGAACCATGCTGCTAATAGAACCACATTGCTAACAGAACCACATTGCTAATAGGACTGCACTGCTAACAGAACCATGCTGCTAACAGAACCACATTGCTAACAGAACCACATTGTTAACAGAATCACAAAGTTAACAAAACCATATTGCTAACAGAACCACGCTGCTAACAGAACCACACTGTTAACAGAACCACACTGCTAACAGAACCATATTGCTAATAGGACCATGCTGCTAACAGAACCATGCTGCTAACAGAACCACATTGTTAACAGAATCACAAAGTTAACAAAACCATATTGCTAACAGAACCACACTGCTAACAAAACCACACTGCTAACAGAACCATATTGCTAATAGGACCATGCTGCTAACAGAACCTACCATACTGCTAACAGAACCATATTGCTAACAGGACCACGCTGCTAACAGAACCTACCACACCACTAACAGAACCATATTGCTAATAGGACCGTGCTGCTAACAGAACCACACTGCTAACAGAACCATATTGCTAACAGAATCACACAGCTAACCATGCTGCTAACAGGACCATGCTGCTAACAGAACCATATTACTAACAGAACCATATTACTAACAGAACCACACTGTTAACAGAACCACACTGTTAACAGAACCATATTGCTAACAGGACCACGCTGCTAACAGAACCAACCACACCGCTAACACAACCATATTTGTAACAGGACCA
>JARVLU010053669.1:0-11814 GCA_031762415.1 Simpsonichthys santanae
CCCCCCCCATATTTCATTGAGTACAAACATTATTCCCAGATTTGGAAAAAAAAAAAAAAGACTAATTTATCCATATCTGTGAACCTGAGAGATCTGACAGGTTTATTATTAGTAAACATTCAGCATATACGGTAAAGTAAGGGCATTTAGTACAGTTTTAAGAACAATTCTTCTTTTGACAGAAATTTCAAGGATCAAGAAAAACAGGTAAAATATGTTCAGGTTTCTTACCTGCAAGAAAAAAAAAATTCTGCTGTGACCTGAGTCAGCTGTAGTCTGTGCACGGCACAATATGGAAGTCCTGTATAAAGGCGTTTGCACTAGTCCAACTTGTCATCAGTGTATTAATTAATATAGAGAGCCAGAGTCAATTTTTAAAATCATTTTTAAAAGATTAAAAAAAAAATTCTGCTTCATTACTGCAGACAATTTGGTGTTTGTCATTTCATACATTTGTCATGTTTGATTGAGTTAGTGAACAGTATGAACTGTGGTTACCATACTTCTATCATTCCCATGTTGCAGTAAATCTTCTACTGAAGAAGATGGGAGGAGCAGCAGCGGGGGTGGGGGGGATTTATGGACAGATTTCTGATACTGCATCACCATTTCCAGCAGTGTGAAGGGAGAGGCAGACAGAGAGGGCAGAGAAAAAGAGCGACAGACCAGTGAAAATGTTCAAACAGGGCGAGTGGAGTCACACAGATGGTTAGACACACACAGAAGGTCAATTATGAAGCTGTGGAGGAGGCAGAGACTGCTCGGGGTCTCTCGTCAAGAACTTGGCTTATAGTGTTGGTGTGAGGAAACTGTGTGTGCGCTTTCATGTTTTTTTTAATTTAGGTTTTTATTTTTTTTTCTTAATGGTTCTGTAATCTCTTTTAGATCCAGACGTGGGAACAGAAAAAAAAAAAAAAAAAAACGTAGAACGTTCAAACAGTCTGTGAAATGCTGAAAACCAACACGAAAAGAAAACAGTGAAATGTTCAGGAGTGAAGAAATGGCAAAAGAGAGACAAGAGAAATGAATGATCTTCATGTCATCCGCAGAGAATCTGCATACTGGAACAAATCTGTTTTTAATTTATATTTGATGATTTGTTTTTTTAAAAAAAAGTATTATTATTTTAAAGTGTGTGACTGGTATTTCCAAATACCGGTAATGACATATATGGTGTTTCTATCAGGTATTTGATGTGTTTTTGCACACAGATGATGGTTTCTTCTTATTTTCTTACATTAACAACATTTCATTCTGCTCATTGCTCGTCCTTTTTTCTCAATAATATGTGTCTTTAAATTCTTTCAAAAGTTGACGTTTTACTGAAAATCATCATATTTTAAACACAATACAGTCCCTCTAGGTAATAACAGGTAATGCTGATATGTAGTAGGGATGGATGCATGATAGTAGATTTTTGGCTCATATGCCAATACGTTAAAACTTATTTGGTCGATAACAGATACCGATATTTTAATATACTTTCATTTGTCAGAACATAACCCTCTTATTTAGGCTTGCTACAAAAATTGTGTAACAGCTGTAAGAGCTGGTGACATAACAATATGCATAGCACTTTGACTTATATTAAATGAAAAGTGTTAAATATTATTAATTTGTATTAGTCACCTGCGATGCTGTCTCACTTGTGGAGACTTGTTCTAGGTTCCAAGCTGCAGTGTGGGATCCTCTGCACTTTTGTGCATGAAGGACAGACTTTTTAAGTTCAAAGTTTTTGTCTAGCCATTGTGCTGTAAGACTAATCATGCTAACGGGGCTAACATGACGTCCAAATGTCTGTGGTAAAACTCACCCAAGTGCTATCAGCTATTAGCTTTTCAATTATGTTGGCAAAGACAGGTTGTAACTCTGGTAAGGTTACATCAGAAAAAATATATCTGACTGGGGACGATGTAGCAAGGCTCAACATAGTCTATAAATCTTTGGAATCTGACATCCTCACCAACGGAAAAAAAACCCTTTCACAACACTGGCATTTTGACTTTTTCTCTCCGCCGTGAGATTAGGTAGACGCGTGACGTCATCACGTACTGGCGCTGCAGGTATCCTTGTCACTGGGTTGTCATATAAAAATGCCTTCTATATCAGTGAGTTATTTTAATGGAATGGCCGATGTCCGATATTGAACTTTAATTCTAATATTGGCCTATACTGATACCATGCCGATAATATTATGCATCCCTAGATTATATTGTTAAAAAAAAATAGAAAATGGGGTATCAACCCTTGTCACCATGTTGATGCTGTTGACACACATACTGTAGGTCGTAGGAGAGCTCAATTCACCTGTCAGATGCAAGAGGGCACCAGATGAAACACACAAACATCAGGGGTTAAAACAACATATCTGAGGGGAAATAAACACGAAACAAGTTCCAGACAATGTGAAACAGTTAGCATAAACTTGGATTAAGAAAATAAAAAAAACAGTTAGTGTAATATCACATTCAATTTATGACACTAATCCTGTTTAAGTCTTTAATGTTTAATCAAATAGAAAATGTCAGGTCATGATGGTCAAAGGTTATAGAGAAGATTTGGAACAGGAAATCACAGCACACTCTGATTCTTACCAACTTGTTTGATGTTCACATCAACAGGATGTTCATTCTTCCCATCTCAGACCTGAATGTGACAGCAGAAAAACAAGGTCAATGACAGTAAGTTGTAGTTTGAGGATGGTCTTATTACCTAAATTCTGAGTCAGTGAAACTGTTTGGGCTGAAACAGATTTATGTTCTCAGTTCCTTGTTGTACAGTGACACAATAGCATTTTATGGCACAAACAAAAGAAATGATATGATCAACAGCACAAGCATTTTAGATTAAAAAAAATTAGCTACATTAATTAACAAAAATATTTTTGAAGTCACATGATTCCAAAATTTAAATTAGGCCAACTCTTTTGTTCTTGTGAACCATATGGCAGGAACAATTATTCAGTTCAAGAAATGTCATTTTTTAATAGTTAATAACTGATTACATACATCAAATGGTATCTATTTTACTGCGTATTGTTTCATTCGGGACTACCCTTAAGACTGATTAGTTATCCTAATTTTTAATTAGCAGAGCCATGTTTTGTTCATTTTTGGCAGCAAACTGATAATGCACCTAATCTGAACGCACCTGCTGGAGGGCTCTGTAAAATGATGTCTTTGAACACATGGTAGGTGTTAATATGCATTTTAAAAAACTTCAGTCTGAAGACAGTGATTTATTAAATTTATTTTTATTTATATATAATTTTTTTGCTTTACATAAGATTAACAAACTATTAAAAGCAGCTTAAAACCTATCTAAAAATAAATAACTTTAAACAACCCCTCAAAACGCAACACAGAGCACTGTTTTCACATCCAACTGCAATAATGAAACATGGGGTTTGCACAAGAACAGAATTCAACAGTGACTCTGAGAAAACAACAAAAAAAGCACAGAGCAACTTGACCTTTGCCACTGTTGGCAGCAAACCAATCACTAGCACCCATATCTGAACATGTGCCTGAGGCCAAACTCTCTCCTCACACACAGCAGGAGTGAGAAGGAGAGGAGGGAAGGGATTTGTTTCAGCCACATGATGATGATACAGAGGATATGCCTCCACCCTCCTCATCACTCCCAGCTCCCCCACCTTTCCCAGCCACAGGGCTTTTCCTGCCACCACCATGTTCATTTCTTCTCAATACCACAATCAACTTTTTTTTCTCTATAAAGAAGGAACTGATATGTTGTTTTAGTGTTCCAAATTTGTCAATATGGCTAAACACGCTAAACGTAAGGTCAGGAGAAATATGCATACCAGTATTTCTGTCTGTCTATCTGTCTATGCTGGCATGGGCATTGATTTGGCTCTGAGGTATTTTGTGGGTAGTTTGGTGGTCTGGATCATGTTACTGGACCAGCTGTCTCTCCACAGTGGAAAACTTCAACAAAAAGATCAGAATAATATGATCACGGTGAGCAAACTGCAACATCCTGATGAAATCCACTCCCGTCAATGTGTCTGTTGATTATTCATAGGCAGAGACAAACTTAATCTCAGGCATGCACATTCAGATGCAAGCACATCTTAGTAGACAAAATTATTATGGCTTTCTTTTTTTTTCTTTCTTTTTTTACAATTGTTTGTCTCACCAGGCTGGCTAATTACATTTGTGGAGCGAAGGGCAAAGGTCAATGGGAAGGAAACGTCATCAATTTAATCATCAGATTAGTCTTCTAGAATAATCTCCAACAACATTTTACACTTGCCATTATGTGACCTGATGAGAGCTTACTTAGTGTCTCGTTGCCAGATGTCTGCTGAAAGACAGTGGATGCAATTCAAAGAAGGCAAATTATATTGTGTTTTGAAGAAACACATAGACTTTCTTTTAGTGAAAATAAATAACTACAAACTTGTGCTGGTTGGATGTCAGCCTATGGCTGTTGCAGCTTTTAATCTGCAATATTCTGTTGGTTGCAGGATCCAACCATCATCAATGGTCTTTAATCAGTCATAGAGCACAAAATAGATTCTACATCTGTCTGTCGCTCTCTCCCTTACCTCTGTCATGGATTTAATCAGTTTAGCTGTGACATTCTGTTTTTCTGTGGTTTTGCTGGATTCCCTGTCAATATTTAATTAATTTGCTCAACACACAGGGTAAAGATTAAAGAACTGTATATTGGATTATCAATGGCACAGAGGCAGGCAGACAGAGCAGTTGACTCATTGCAAAAAATCCAACCAATTACAGTGGATTACTAGACTTGTTTGGCTCACACTGCGATGCTACATTCTATGCTATTATAACATATATTACAGTCTACTTAGGATGAATGCCATTATAGAGGCTGGCATTGACATATCTGGAAAATTTTTAATAGACTATGAGTGATGCTAATCCAGCAAAATCCAGTAAAATGTGGAACAAAAGATTTCAGAAAGAAACGACGAGGAAAAAAAAGCTGTGCACAAAAATATACATGAATACAAATTATAACTCTACATGCAGGAATTATAATGAAAAATATCAATTCTTTTTATACTCTGGCTGAAGATACGAAGAATGAGATGAATATTATTGTATAGCCAACATTATGTAGACTCTTTTTTCCTTGCCGTATTATGTGAATGTTGTTTCAATACCATATTATTGTATTGTTTATTTTACTAATGTTTCTTCACTTGTTGCCACACCATTAAGTTGGTCTTTTTCTTCTCCGTATACATAAAATGCAAACATGTGTTAACGTGCTCCCACTCTTACAACAGACACAAGAATCCTGACCTGAACAGAATCTCTCAAAATACCCCAAGATGGAATATGAGGCTGCAGAAGAGCTGTACTAGCAGTTTAGGAGGAGGTAGTGGGTGGTTGCAGACCCAATTAATCAGAGACTCTGACTCCACCTCTATCTCTTCCAATATACCAACTACAAGACAAACTATTAATGTGTGGACTGCCCATGAGTAAACTTCTTTAAACCCTATTAAATTCAACCAAGGTCATAGAAAGGGTATGCTTATGGTATCGTGGGATCAAACTGGCCCTATTAAATTATTTGAGATGGGGGTGGTGGGGTGGGGGGGTGTTGATGTGGCCAGGACCTTGTGCAAACACTCCACATAATGGCATTATTTTCTACATAGCACTTACTAAATACTGAAAGGTATCATTGAAAATCATTATGACAAAGGAGTGTTGCTGTTTTTAATAAGAGGGATGTTAACCTGTTTTGAGGTTCTTTAGGCCAAAACCATGCTGTACAAGGGCTGGAGTCAAAATATAAAATACAACTTCATGGTCAATAATTCAGGTATAAAATCCAACAACGTTCAGTCAGTTCTTCTGGACGGTTTCTGAATGGAAGGCAAAATGTCTCAGCACAAGAAGAAGCCATCCAGATGACCTGACTGGACATTGTTGGATTTTATACCCAGATTATTGAGCATGGACTTTGGTGTTTTGAACCAGTTTGGCATGACTGTCGATGAGGGAGAGGGCAAGCACCAGAGGAGAGGGTGTGTCTCAGACTGATGAAGTCTTCTGGATGGAAGGTGAAACATCTCGACACACAAAAAATAAATCATCCAGATGACATGACTGAATATTGTTGGAAGATCATTTGTCTTAACAGTTGAGCCCAGTCAACAAAGTTCATGCTCAATCATCCAGGTACCAAATCCAATAATCCTCAGTTAGGTCATTTGGACAGTTTCTTTTTAATAGAAACGTTTCACCCTCTATCTGGAGGGCTTCATCAGTCAGAGGAGTTCCAGTAAACTTTTTCCCCCCACCAAGCAGTAAACACCTTAAGTGGACCAACCAGTTTGCTGGAGCTAAGATGGTTTCTGGGGACTGTCCTGTCCCTCGTCGACTCCTCCCAGGCAGTTGACCACAGCCAAAGTGGTTCAAGGCAACAAAGTTCATGCGCAATCATCCAGGTACCAAATCCAATAATTCTCAGTCGGGTCATCTGGAAAGTTTCTTTTTTATAGAAACATTTCTCCCTTTATCTGGAGGGCTTCATCAGTCAGAGGAAGAAACTGTCCAGATGACCCATCTGAGAATTAATGGAGTTGAGCTCAGTGTTTTATCATTTTTCGCCCTCTTTTCTATTTTTTCCAGACATACGAACTGGTCAAATGAAAACAAAATATTACATAGGCATTAAAGATCCCAATTTTAATTGTAAAGAAATGTTTTTTTTATCATTATTTGTTGAATTACCTAGTATATTTTGGGTTTCAATGTCCTGTTTTCTCTTGTTAAGCAGTTGGAAAGTCAAATGTGATGTTTGCTACAATGAACACAATGAAAAACACATTCACATCATAGCATATGTCTTTTTCATGAGCTTGTTTGATTTAGAAAGATACACGTCATTATTTTCACATTGAATACACTGCTCAATCTAAAGGCAAAAAAAAGCTGAAACTCTATGTGATTACAAACACACAATGACACACATGCACCCCCTCCTCCATACACATATGCAGATACTGTATAACTCCCATAACTTAGGTATTTTATATTATTTTTACTCAACTTTTGTCATTACTATACACACAGTGTCCACCTTCCTCTGCTCCAAGGACCACTTTTGAGTATTGGTGGCTTGGGTTTGAGGTAAAAGTAGGTGAAGTAAGGTAAGAGAGTTAGAAAAGCTTGGAGGAACAGAGGCCGAGAAAGCTGTCAGTGCTAAAAAACCTCACAGCATCAGAATTCAACACAGTCTGTCACATACACTGTATCATTACTATAATATAAGTCTACTTTAGTTTTTGAGTATACTACCACAATGTAGTCTGTCTGCTTGTTTCTGTCATTGCCCATATGTGTGACAACCTGTACTGAAATCTCATGTGGTCTTCCTGTTCATTGGTGGGTCTCTTCGATTACACCTCTGCATGACAGAAAGTTCGACTTCCCTGCCTTGCATCTGTTTTTTTCAAGCAGTGTCACAACATGGAATGCCAGCCAAACAAGGAAGACTACAAAGTATAAACCACAGATAAAATAAGGGCAGAACTTTTGGAAGAAACAAAAGAGAGGGAAAAATAAGAAGGATGAGTTTCACACTCCTCGCCAGGAATGCTCTGTTCCAGCGCTGTCAGTTAAATATTCACCCCTCCGCCACCCACAGTTGCACATATGCACCCATTTCTGTTCTGTTTTGAGTCCAGATGCACCTGAAAGAATTCCAGCAAATCCCACAAAAAAGCACAAAATCACCAAAGCATGTGTGTGCGTGTGTGTTTGTGTGTGTGTGTGTGTGTCTGTGAGATGGAAAGAGAGAGAGAGAACCCAGATGTTTTTTTGGCCCTTGCCTCTTTTTCTCTCCCGACTTGCCTGGTGGGGTGTCTGATGGCCGTGGACGTGTTCACTCTGTTGTGACTAGTACCAGATGTGCTCCATTGACCCAAATCACCTAGGCTGTAGACATGCCACATAGACCCGATACTTCAGGACCCACCACACAATCAAACACACCTGTTTCCATTCATGAGCAATGCTGAAAGAGGTGCATCTTGGGAAAAAAACTGTCAGCTATTTTTCTTTTGTTGCTCGTGCCTTTCTCGCTCCTGTCTTCATCATTTCCTCTCACAAATTGGGGATAAATTTTACCCGAGAGTCAGTAAGAAAAAAAATGAGAAGACTGATCCATTGACGTTGTGGACACTTTTAAATTTAATTTACAAACACAAGGACTTGATATTTTGTAACCAGATATTTTGGGAGGAGGCCTGTTTGATTTGGGAACTTGTTTCATGTTACTGATTCAGAATTAGCTTGAGTAAATACACCTGCACGACCCTAAAGTACTCCAAAGGTCAAAGTCATTCAAACATTTAAAGAATAGTAATTAAATTACCCTTGGTGCTGAATAACTTTAATTTGGTAGCTGCACAAATTGCTTCCAGCTTTCTGTCTTCTACAGAGCTCCCCCTTCAGCTAAGCTTTAATATTTTATTAAGCCGGACTTGTAGCAACAAACAGCCACTCATTTTCTAGATCTTAAGCAATCAAAGCTAATTCTGACCATTTAAAAAAGCCAGTGTGTTTTGTTACTCTTCTGCGGTGGAACGAAGCATAGCAGATGCACCAAGAGAAGAAACTTTACGATACAGGCTAAAGCTAACATAAGCACTTCAGTGTCAAATGGGCTTCCTCATTCTCTCGGCCTGATTTATGTAGTGAAATAAAAATTGCTCCCTACATAGAATTAGTGGGGTTTTGAGAAGGGGTGAGGAGGGACCTAGGGCCTACTTTGCAGCTGCTTTGTGGGGAGGTTTTGCCCAGCTGGGGACCCTTAATATGGTTCAACTGAGGTCCAGGTGAAGGCAGCCACAGAGCTCTACAATAACTCTTCATTTTGATCCTGGCCCATTGCCAGCACATCTACTACCTGAGTCTCTTTGAAGAGCGACACATTGGCCTGGGTATTTAACCATGCTGTTTGAGGTCCTGCTGCTGGAAGCAGAGAGGAAAAGGGGAGAGAGAGATAGAGAGACAGAGAGAGAGAGAGAGGAATAGAGAGATAGATGTAAAGTGGATGGAAGAGACTGAAAAGGACTGCAGTGGCAGAGGCAATAGAGGCTTGAACTGTGATGAAATAATCCAGCATGTTGAGTTGACAGTACAAACAGATATAGATGAGCAGCAGCTATAAAGGTAGCCCCGTGGTGACCTGTAGTTGTTTCATAACCACCCCTCACCTTCACAACACTTACAAATTACAAATTTAACCTCTCCATAAGCCTTTATTTATTTATTTATTTGATTTGATTTTTGTTAGTCAGAAGCATCATTTTGTATGTATGATATAATGTATCATCAGATGACTGTGGCTGAAATATCACATACTGTTTCAGCAACGATAAACAGTTAAAGTTGCATCCTGATTTTGATTTTTCTCCCAATAGAGCTAAACCTAACATAAAATCAGAAATAGGTTGGTCCTGTAAAGAAAAACAAATCACACCGTTAATAAAACTTGATCAAGTTACATGTCGGCAGCTTTAGTGTTTTCATACCAGTCAGTTTTTTTTTTTTTTTAATAGAGAAAATAAATAAATAAACTCTGCTGGATGGGGCTCTTGGCTTTGATACAGTTTCTGGGCTGGAACTTTGGCAGCGTGTTAAATATTAATAGCGATTAACCCAGTTCAAGCTCTGCAGCAGAGAGTACAGACAGAGTTCAAAGAGCCCTCTGCTCTGAGCGGGCACTCTCTGCTCTCCAGCAGTTTAGCCCTGCTATCAGGAGGCTGCTGCTGTGGCTGGTGCACTGCACCACAGATCAGTCTGGACTTTCTCACTTCAGATACACAGAGAGACACATGGCAGAATGCACAAATGTGTGGACAGTCTGTTCAGTGGAGTTCTAAGAGGCTTTTAAGACATAATTAGCCAATAATGGAAAAACAGCCTGTTTAAACTCCAAATCCCTTCTCTTCTGTCTCTATCTCCGTCACCCCCACCCACATCCTGCCACCTCCCTACGCTCCTCCCCTCTTAGTCTTTTTATTTACTGAACTCCTGATAGGACATTTTTCTCCATTTTCATGGCCTCAACTGGGCTCTTCTTGTGTCAACCAGGCACAAGTTCAGAGTCTTTCCATTGGATGATCCCATCGACTTCCTGCCTGGTTCATAGCACCTACTTGGCCAAGGTTTCAAGTGAGCTGAGTGGAGCTAAATATTTATTGTCTGCAGACTGCAGGCCATTGATTGGCCGGAGAGCAACAACATTAATAATAGCATCTCTCAAAAGAATCGCATACATAATTTTAAAAACCTTGCAACTGCAACATTTGTCATGTTATTTACCATATACATATATATATATATATATATTTATATATATTTATTTTTATATTTACTGTGTAAATAATTATTAATCCATGAAAAATTAAAAAAATATATATATATTTTTTATTTTTTATTTTTTAATTTTTAATTTTTCATGGATTATTAATTATTTACACAGTGAAAAATATCCCAATGTCCACTTAAGTTGCATAATTATTCACTTTTAATTGTACTTGAAGTATAACAGAATGAGTACCTAAATAGATTCAACTCAATTGTATGTGGTATATGAATTGCATGTGCAATTTTTGAACTTGTTTTGAGGCTATAACAAACATAGTTTACATACTAACCTTGTAAAATCTAACAAAGTAAAGCACAGCTTATTAAAAATTCTTCCTAAATAAAACAACACAGTGTTTTCATTACTTTTAGGCATTTCTTATCTTAAAAAAATGGATTTTGAAGTAGATTCTAGTAAATAATTTGATCAATTTTGAGATTACATCTTTTTTTTTTGTTGTTTTTTGTTTTTTTTTTTGTTTAGTCTTTTAAGACACTGGCAGGACAAGACTCAGTGTTAACCAACTTTTTTTACTTTGGTGCAATGATGGCTTACTTTTCCATCTGTCCGTCCGTCTGTCCGTCCATCCATCCATCCATCCACCCATCCACCCATTTTCTTTATGGCCTTTCCTTTCTGATTTGTGGGGAGCTGGTGTCTATCTCCAGCAGTCACTGTGCAAAAGGCAAAAAATACACTGGATGGGTTATAAGTCCACAGAGAGACAAATAAGATGAACAACTATTCATACTCTCACTAACAGAGACAATTTAGAGTTATCAATGAACCTAACATGTGTGTCTAACATGAGTATTTTACACTCTTGATAGGTCTCTCTTGATCAGTGATAACACCAGTAAATCAAGACATTATTTTCCATAGCAGCATTTAAAATTCATAATAATGGGTTAGTCTTTAATTCGATTTAACTTGTTTTAACACAAACTGCTTTCAGGTACAACTTAAGTGGAAACATATCTCCCAAAGGTACAAATGCTTATTGCCAAAATTCACAGTGAGTCATAGAAGGATGTGTAACTATGACTGGTATTGCAAAAAGAACACTTAAAAAGTATTTTACAATACATTTACTGCAGCGTCAAAGTATTTCAGTTGAATGCCCAGATCGACAAGTTGCATTGATCATTTTCAAAAAAGTGAGTAATTTTAAACACATACAGCATACTTTTGGTAATACTGTACATAAAATAAATACAACGTACATTGTAACTTACAACGTTTACAGTGTTGGATTTTTTAGCCTCAGTTTACCCTCACATGGTTTTCATCCGCTTGTCTTTAGCTTGATGCAGCTGTCTGACTTCACAAACTTTCCTATGTATCTTTTTAGTCTTTTGTCTCATCACCTGCATTTCATTGGCTCTCTGAAGTCACCAGGACGAGCAGCCAAGCGAGTCTTGAGGTGCA
>JARVLU010053705.1:0-11802 GCA_031762415.1 Simpsonichthys santanae
GGTGAAGTTACAAAAATTCTCAGCGCCATCTAATGACCCGGCATGGTAACTACAGCAGATTCATGAGGGCGGGGGGAGTCATGAGGATGCATGAAAACGCTCGTGTCAACGCAAATCTTTCACTCTAATTAACATACCCACAACCTCCGTTTCCCCCCAACGTGTCCGTGTAAATAGGGCCTAAGCTAGCAAGCAACAGAGAGGTGTTTCCCCCTTCTCCCCCCACCCATCATGTGATCAAAGGGAGACATTGCATGTGGTGTGGTGAGTTGTTGTCTGTAACTAGGAAAACCTGAACTGGACTTTTAGAGGTTTGAACAGTCTCCCATTAATCCAGTGGAATGGATTTGTTCACAAAGAAGTAGAAACAATGCTCGGTGAACTAATGTTTCAAGGTAAATGTGTGTGTGTGTGTGTGTGGGGGTGGGGGGGGGGGTTCCAAACGAATATTTTTGAAATGTCCGCTTCACATAATTGTTGTGATGCCTATGGATGAATGGATGGATGGATGGATGGATGGATGGGTGGATGGATGGATGGCCACTCTGTTCCTTCCTGAAACAAGCTTTTAAACGTCTCTTTGGAAGCCATATTTAATACATGCTCATTTGTGTCACTAAAAGCTGAGTTTGCACGTGAACAAGAGGTGCAAACATAGAAGCAAATCCATGTTTTAAATATTCAGTGTAGTGCTGATGAGGCCTGCGCGTCACCATGTGTTAACAGACATTAAGCAGAGTTTTGGCGAGAAACGAACATTAATGTGCAACCTAGGAGTAATGCGATTTACGTTAGTTTGTTGTTTTAAATCCATTCTTTTTACGGGAAAGTCGTGGAGCCTACCAAGATGCACAGTACATTAAACAAAAATAAATTTGCTATACATGTGTGTGCAAAAAGTGGGTGAAGGGGTTGAGGATGGATATGTGGACAAATCAAGGGCCAGGCCGTGAGTGTTTGTTATCACTGCCCCATCATTTCTTTAGCATATGATTCATTGTGGCTGACGGCCAGTGAACTGCCACAGCAGGGTTGCCATGGTGACACGTTTAGCCAGGAAAGAGCACCTGCAGCTGGAGGGGCAGCAGCAGTGTTTATTACCTGCTGGAAATGCAGGGTTGCACCTGGTAAGGAAAATCGCCCACGCACATGTGAACATGCAGCTCGCTCACGGGGACACGTCTCACAGAGTGAGCAGGAGTTTGTGCCACCGCCACACTCTCTGCAGCGCACCTCCTAACGATGATTCCAAACCTTCCTCGACTGAAGCTGAACCAGAACTTCACACCTTTTAATTGCTTGGCTCTGGTGAAACAAAACCCTTTGTTCTGTAAAACCGTGATAAGTGTAAGTTTCAGACCTAAAAATAATCAAACGTGTGTAAACCGCTGCTGTCCAGTCAGCAAGGCGACAACTGGGTGTGTGTTATCAGCACTGTAAAATAAAGTGATGCTCTTCATACGGTGTAGGCAGCCGGGGTCCAGTACAGCAGAGAGGACACATACATGATGACATCCATCTCTAATTCTCTGCAATCAAGAACAAAACTTTTTTTTTTCCTCTCATTTTAGTTCAGACCGATGTCTTTGAAGACGATGCTGTCACCTTGTAAACAACGTTCACACAGTTTCCACTGCCAGCGACAGCCTCTGATGTTTATAAGTGACTTTGGAAATGTCTGTTGGAGCGAGGAAGACCATTTTTTTTCCCCTAAGCTCTCACTTTGAGCCATATTCTATTTTATATCCTAATGCCTTTAAAAGAAAAATCCAGAATATAAACACCACTATTTATTAACCACATCAAGCATTAGTGCTTCATTTGCATTTTAACGAGTATGTTTAAAAAAAAAAGTTCAGTGTTGTATATGGTATTTTCTGCCGTACACGTTGCACCACCTATAAGTCGCATCAGTCCAAATATGTCTAATAAAATGGAAAAATCCAAAAATATGTTGCTTCACATCTATTATATTCTTAAAAATCCATTGGCTGCCAAATGGCGGCTGTCGGAGTGTGCACGGGAGGACTTTAACAAGAATTTAACAAGATCAACACTTAAAAACAATTAAATGTTTGATTGAAATTATAGCAAAGGTGTGTCTCGGTTTAACTTTTCCTTAATAAAAGCACTTTGACAGTCAAATCAGCTGCATATTCAAAGTCCTAAACGCAGAAATGGGAATGTGCAGAGGGCAACTTGAAGTCCATTTCCTTGAAATTTAATACAATAACCACCTAAAAAACAATAATTTGTTTGCTCGACATTATAGTAAAGGTGTGTCTCAGTTGAACTTTTACTTAATGAATGCACTTTATTGGTCAAATTAGCTGCATTTCACTGGGGCAGCACAGCGAAATTAAGCTGATTTAATGGTTGCTCCAGGTAAACTGGATAAAAGTGGGAGGCTTTGGCAAGCCAATTGTGTCATTAATAACCACTTTTACCTATTACATTACACAACGGCATGCCTTACTATTTGGCTGCCATCTAGTGGCTGAAAATGTTAGTGTTCAATATTTTCAGTCAGAGTGAATGAAAACGGTCATATCTCAGCCAAAAAATGGTTTATAAATATGAGAAAAAAAATCCATAAATGAGTTGCAACATTTAATTTCCCTTTTTGGAAAAGTAAAGTATTTTTGAATTGAATTGAATTGAATCTAAGTAAAGATTAATTTTAAAACAATGCGACAGACATTTTCAATTGACAGTTAATAGTCTTGTGATTTTCACTGTGTTCTAAACCTTCTGGGTGAGTCACAGAGGAGTGCACCCCTGTCACTTAAGCTTTGGAGATCTTCAGAAAATGTACGTACGATTAGCCAGACGAGTGAGTACTTTTTACACCTCTTTCTACACGTGCATGGTTAATTAACGTTGCTCCACAAAATCTTACCGAAACTGTAATTATAATGTCTGTATCACAGAAATAACAAGGAACAACAATAAACAGTAACTTGTTTTTGCCCAGGAGGATAATGACCCGAAACAGACTCTTTCTAAGAATTTCTAATGACTCATTGGATTTATTAAAATATTTTGTAGAATTTAACAAGCAATTCTTTCTGAACTAGATGTTAGAACTTGAATGGTGTAATAATGATCTGGAGCTGTGATTAATAAACTTTTAGAGTTATAAAATAATGCTGCTTAAATTAGTGTCTTTGTCATTTTGTTAACTTTTCCCCTCTGAACAACAGGATACAGTATTATACATTGAATCATTTACAAATAATAAGTAAAACTACAATAAATGTTAATTACAATTAGCTTTTTTATACCAAGATTTGACAACACAATAATCCTAAATGATTTCAAGCAATAGTTTTAGCAATTTTTGACATCTTTGCTTTAACTTGTTTGAAAAAAAAAAAAAAAAAAATTCTGTACTACTCTTTTTTGCTGTATTGTTGTTGATGTCATCATCCTTAGTTTGTAGCCAGGTCTCTCTTGTAAATGAGTCCTCGAGGCTCAATGAGATTAACCTGCCTAAATAAAGGTTGAATGAAAAATTCCACAGTCTTGGGCCTGCAACAGAGAAGGGCCCTGTCACCTCTGAGCTTTAAAGGAAGTCTGGTCTTCTGACTTCAGAGCTGTGGGACATATGGCTGCAGCAGATCAGCGAGATAAAAGGGGGCAAAACTGTTCAGAGATTTCAAGGACAAACAAACAAATACAAACACAAACAAAAATAAATATGTGGCTTATTTTCTAAGACCAACTGTTTAGGCAGAACTCACATCTTGTAAAAACAAAACAAAAACAAAACAAAACTTGCATGTAACTTATTGACTCTGTGCAAAGTGTTTATCTTAATAAATTAAACGTCACTTGTGTCGCTAAATATTGCGAACATGCGTTTGCACAGTCCGTTTGAACGAAGCCAAACCGGGTTTCACGAGGTAACTCGATGCCTCCATCAAGATCCCGGGAGGCTGAGTGGAGCGGAACGGGGGGGGGGGGACCAGACCGACCAAAAGCAGCTCCGCAGAATGAACTCCACACTCCACGCCAAACCGACCTGACCGCCTCCAGCACCGCCGCGGCTCTGTGCGCTCGGTGCCGACGTGAGGGGGAAGGCGAGGGAAACAACCGAACCAGAAGCCGAGCAGGGAAGCGTCTCCTCTGCGGTTCAACACAGCGACCAGGTCAGTCACCTTCCGCTCGGTGCACGCGCTCCCGCCGCTGGGGCTGCGGGCGCGAGCTGAGAGATCAAACAAAAACCGCCGCGACAAAAGACAGTCGTTTGGAAGATTACAGCTCGTGTGTGGTATTCATTTAATTAACAAGTTAGGTGAAAAGCTAAAGGCTTGTTTTTTTTAAATATTACTCTGTATAAGTTAATGACGGACGTCAAGTGGACGCTTGGAGTGACAACAGTCTCGTGCAGGTAGTGGGTGGTGATAGAGGGGGGGGGGGGGGGGGTGACAGGGCTGTAGTCAGGTGTTGGTCCTGAGCCTCAGTCAGTCTGAGCTTGACATGCAAACACCAGGCAGAGGTTTTACCCATCACAGCTTCTCAGGTAAGTGCAGGTCAGGGTTTGGACCTGACTTCCTCTGGACTGTGCTGAACAGATTTTATTTATTCTTTAGGATGAGTCAGAGTCAAAGCGTCCTATACATTATTTGTAATGTGTTAGAACATATAGGTGCCTCTGAACATTCTGGAAGTTTGGTGCTTTTGAGCCCACTTCAAATTAATAGTTGTGACTCAGCAGTAATGTAGACAAAAACTGTCTGAGGTTTGTTGCTTTAAGTAGCTAAAGTGAACTGTTAAGCACTCTATTATTATATACTATAATATAATAATTATGCTTAATGGAAATAAAAAGTGGCTTAATTTTTATAAAAGCCATCTTCCATGTCTGACAACAGTGACAAACGCTGATGTGTGTATTTTAAATTTAAGTAGCTACAGCAGTAATGCTGATATTTTTGATAGAAGCCTTTCCTCATTATGGAAAGTAAACTGCATTTTCATTGCTGTAATAAATAAGGTATTATCAGGTTTATTTTTTACATGATCTACACTGTACAGTACTTGGAGTTCTTATTATGCTTTCCTCAAGACAGCTAATATTTTCAACACTTGCATCTACTACAGTTAACTATACACTGATCTCTTGAATCTGCTGTTTTTACTAATACTGTATATTGAAATTTTAGATAAATGTTATTGGTTTGTGTCTTACAGAGAGTGTAATATTGAAATGCTAATATAAATTATATAAAAAAGTTCACAGTGTTAAACTTGAAATGTCAAGATATAGGCTATTTAAATACAGTATCTAGTTCAACACACTTTTAGTATTAATATAGTACTGTAGTAGATTGTAGTGTAGTATTTAAGGCTTCTTATAATCTTTGTAGTGTTAGGAATCAAAAAAACAGTCAAATAGGCAAAATGTCAGTATCAGCTATAAAACGCTAATATAGTAAATAGCAAAATTACCTATCAAATCATGATTGTTATTATCAGACGGATATGACAGGTTTTATCTCCACAACTTATCAGTGGTTAAATTGCCATCACTAATTAAACATGGCAATATCAAAGCAAGACAAGTCATGATAAATATCTGGTTGAGAAATCATGGCTGTTAACAAGAATTGTTGCCTCTGTGTTTATCAGAACTCCATCAGATGAATGCAATAACGCCACATTTTATTGAAATAACCTGCTTAGCTGTTGCATAAGTGGCTATAACGAGTTTTGTGAGCTTGACAACTCTAGAAAGTTTTGTCTGGAACTGTATGTCAGAAATGTCATACAGCTGGAATCAGTTTCATGGAGAGCCGTGTTTTTGTTAAATTGGTCCTGTAATCTCTGCACGAGGGACTTTGTCTAACTGGAGGTTTGCTACAGGTGCAGATGCAACGTCATTCCCTCAGTTATCCACTTCTCGGGTTATATAATTCCTCGAGTGCAAGTACTTGTGTTTGTTCGAGCATGTGTATATGAATGACTGAGGCAGATTCGGACTTTGTTCTGTTGTCATAAATGGAAGGAGTGCCTCAAGATACTGCTGTTAGTTGCCGATCGCTCGTGTTGATAGCATACTTCGAAATACAGCTTTATTTTTTTGTCAGGGTTAAAAAGGAGTTCAGAGTTTTAGTTTAGTTTTTTAATTATTATTATTTTTTTTAATTATTATTATTTTTTTTAACCAGGAAACACTTGTTCTGTTTTTTTTAATTATTTATTTTGTGTTGATTTACGTGGCTCTTAATTTCTCTGCTTTGACTTTTTTAATAGTTTCTTAATCTAACACCTAGATGTGGGAACTAAATATGATCACGAAAGGAAGGAAGACAGTCTGAAAATCAGGTTGTTTTTTTTTTTTTTTTTTTTTTTTTTTTTTTCATAAACACTGAGATAAAAGAGAATTTCATGCTCTGCATCAGCCCACAAATAATTTACCACTTCTACACCTCTACACCACGAACATCCTGCTTTGTCAACTACAACTGCACTTTTTACACTGCAAATTTGAGCGTTTAAAAACAAAAAAACTCTGATAAAGTTTTATCAAATACCTATGTTGTTTGAAGTGGTGTAGCCCTAAGGTCATCAATTTACTTTTTTTTTTTTTAAATTCAGTGTAATTATTAACTCTAGGGTCAATCATTTCATCATTTTCTGCTACATTTTGGCAACAAAACAGAACTTTTATTGACATCAAACAGAGTTTTGGAGACTAGCAGGTTGTTTGCAATAAAAAGTTAATATTTTATGCTTCTGTATCTCTCTCCTCTGTGCAGTGCCATCCTAAATGTCTTCCCGCCGTTAAATAAAGCATTTCAAATACTTTCTTAATATAATTCCAATGCATTGTTTCAGAGATAGCTTCACGCTTCATAGCGTTGCAGTTGGAAATTTTTTGAAGTCAAGATGAAGCTATTTGAGTCTTAGGAAACCTTTTCTGTGCAAACATATAATACTTAGATTTAGGCGTTGTGTGCATGTGTTTAGAACTTTTTGTTCTGCTCTTTATATAGTGCAAACAGCAGTTGCTATACGTTTTAACATCGATTCTTTGATCACAACGTCCGCCATTTGAGAAGTGACTCATGTGCAGGATAACATCAAAGCAAGGCTTTCAGTTCACGTTTTCACACTTCGCATTAGGTGCGCTTCTGTCTCTGAAGGAGCAGAAATACGTTATAATCTTATGTGTAAACACCTCTTCACTGACCTTTCTATGTAGCTATGTTATTTTAATAAAATGCTATTCTAAATTGCACTGTATTGTATTTTTATTGTCAAAACTTCTTAAAATGGAACAATTTAGTATTGAATAGAACTATCGGCAAAGTTATAAGACACATAAACAATCTTCCTAATGTTACATATGCAGTCATCTTCATTAATTATTTCTAATTCTTATTTTTGATGCAAAATTTGAATTTAGAACAGGAAATAAAAATATTAAGGCCTATAAGAATTTTCTAATATTTCATGCTGATTATTATAAATGTTTTAATTACTGTATGTTTTCTGCTTTGCCAGTGTTGTGTTGCTGGAAGAGATTATTAAAGCAGCGATACATTTTCCTGCTTTAGCTGTTAGCTTAAAACAAAGTTGTCAGTTTAAAACTATTGTTTTCCTGCAGGAGAAACTGAATACTTAGGGTTGTTTCCTGTCAAGCTATTGTGATAATGTCACTTTGTTTTCTGACCTACTACACTGTGAGAGGGAAATTATGTCAGAACTAAGGAAACAATAGTTCCTAATGATTAATCTAACCTTGTTGGTGCAGTTACTGGAAACCTGCTATACACTGTTCGACCAGATCTGTGTCTTATCTAAAGAAAACTATTACTGAATAGAACAGCATACACACCTGAACATGAAGATACTGTGACAATGATTATTCTTCACTGATAAACACTGCACCGTGACATCGTAGCACATCAGTGATTGAGTAGGCCCCCATTTATTGAAAAAATATTCAGGAATGCACAATATTATTGGCATGGTATCGATATCAGCCAATATAAGCGATAACGTTAAATATCGGCCATTCCATCAAAATATGTCACCAATATAAAAGGCGTTGTTTTTAAAAAAAAAATATATATATATGTATATACTATATATTTATAGTGTTACATCATTTTCAGCCCCCCTTTTTGGCATCTGCAATTGGTAGCAGGCCAAGTTGACAAAGACCATGCCGAATAATGTAGTATTTTATTTCCACAGCAGAGAAAGCTATGAAGTCTCTGTAAGAAGGTCCAGGGAAAAAAATATTGGTACTGGTATCAAGGACAGAATATAAACACTGGGGTGACCGTGCCTTTTCTCAGCCGCACCTCGACTCTGGAATAAGCTACAGCTTGATCTACGTCAGATTACTGAACTTGGCCCTTTTAAAGCTTAAGACTTTTTTATTCCAACAGGCTTTTAGTAATTAAATATGTGGTGACATTTCTGGTTCTCTTTTTGTTATTTTATTGTGCTTTTCTTGCTTTTAACTTGTTGTCATGTTAATTACTGTTTTTATTAAGCACTTTGGGCACCATCACCAGGGTTGTGTAAAACGCTATAGAAATAAATAAATGAAATGAAAATGAAATGAAAATGAAATGTTATCAGTTATCGGCCAAATAAGTTTTAACATATTGTATTGGTATATCAGATATCGGCCCACAATCCAATATCGTGCATCTCAAAAAGTATTGTTTTATTAGTTTGGGAAGGGACAAAGAACATAAGAGGGTGTCCAGAGGTTTGTGGTGCAATGATTATAGTTACAGAGCCATGGTTAAAATTATTTTAAACAATGAGATCTCACTTGAATATAACAATTATTTAATAATTTAATACATAAAGGTGCACTAAAACATGCACATTATACTGCTTTTACATTATTTTTGTATTAAATTGCTGCAAATGTGCAAACCTTTGCATAAAACTAAATTTCTTGCTTTTTATGAACATGATGTCCTTCTTCATCATAGTTTTTTAAATATATATTTATTTAATTTATCGCAATGCTGTCCATGATCATGCACAGACCTACTGTAGTAGAGTTCCTGTCTATGTGTGCACATTGATAAGCTGTTATTGAGGATAATCTGACAATAAACTCTGTATTTTACTATCTCATGCACCATCTCTTTACTGGATTAAAGAGGTATCGACTGGAAGCCCTGGCAGATCGTTTATGTCCATGACAGGTCACAAGATGGTGTGGTAGATTTTTGGGTGCAACTGTATGCTGCAGAGTTTCCCTCAGATACTCAGGAAGTTGTAGAAAGTGCTCAAGTGATGCTGACAGTTCCAGTTTATATTGTGCCAAACAATTAAAAGTTCAGTGTTAAGAATAAAATTTCTGAAGGGATGTTTGTCATCCATTCAGTGTCACATCTGACCATGCACACAGTGAATAATGAGTTGTCTTTAATGTGTGTTCTAACGACAGAGACTGCGTTGTCTGTTCAATTTGATGACACTAATTTCAGTTTGGGAAGCCCAAATTGTTATTCGTAATAATATTTGATCACTTGTGCAGCCCCATTGCTAGTTGTGCATCAGTATGAGCCATATCTTTTTTTTTTTTTTTTTGTCAATGCACTTTAACACAGAAATTATTCAACAAACAGGATTATACAGTATTTATCAACCTTTGTCCTAATTTCCCTTTTAGAAGTATGTGGGAGCAAACAGCAGTTCATTCGGTCATAATCTTGCTCTGATGGGAACTTCAAAATGACTCGGACTCTGTGTAGGGGTCTTTGTGGTTCACTGGGTCTGATATTGCTTGAGACATCACTTGTTGCTGGAAATGATGCACGTGTGTGTAACCACCCCCCCTCAATGTAAAACAGACTAATTATTATTAAACGTAAAAGGATCCTGAAAGTAAAACAGGAACAAAAGCGTGATTCGCTCTTTATGTGAATGGATATTATTTTAAATTATCTTGTTCTTTACAACAAACTGCTCATTTTCAATATGTTGATTGTAAAATCTGATATTTTTATTAAATTATTTTCTGATGTTTCTTTTTGACTTTTTTAAATTAATGCATTTAGTTAAAACTGCAACTTTTGTACATAAAAAATACAGTAAAATAATATAAAAATGAAGGACATTTGGAACTAGTGGGTTAGGGTTGGCTAGGTTACTAGAATCTGCATCAAGCAATGTCAACATTTAAAATCAAGGAGTTTTTATTGTTCATGCTGTGAATCTTACTGGTAGTAGAATAAAATGGAAAGGAAATTGCTGCCAACAACATTAGTGCTTTAATTTAGCCTGTACTTAAATAAAAAAAATGTTTGTTCTGCATCAGCTGCTCTGTGATCAGCTGTAAAGCACTGGGCAGGGTGAAACTGTTTTAAGGAAGCCAGTTTTTGTGTTTTCAAGAATGACTACCGGTATCTTTTTCTAAACAAAAGGCAGCTACAGCTTGCTCATAAATGCAATGGTTTGCACTCTTTTTATTTAATAAATAAGGGTTAAATTTGTCCTTTACTGTCGTGAAGGTAGAGCACCTTGGCGTACAGGGAGGGAAGCCAAATCAGAATCAGAATAAGTTTTATTATCATTGTCCCATGATACAGTGAGATTATATTTATATAAATGACCAGATTTATTCTATTTAGTGAAAAAGTTTTATGATTTAAAATTAATTTTCCTTAATATACCTCTTGGCTTTTTCGTGGTTTCTGTTTCTTACGTTTTCTGAAATACCATCCCAGTAAGCTCTTTCGAGAGCCCTTCAGATGTCAACTCACCACTCAGCGTACTGCGCTTCACAGTAAGTTTGCAATCAGTCAACACTTAAGTCAACTCTGACCCTTTTCCAAATCTTCCTTGAATTATGCAGACGATTCCGGGATTATTTTGCTATCCTTTCCTGACACATAGTTTATGCACATTCTGTAAATGAGAGGCACGTCATTTTTTTGTTATTGTCCAGCTAAATAGCATTTACACTCCCGTCTCTTCCTCTTCGCTTCGAGTAACAAGGCATGCCCCTTCCCACATTGTACCTCTCCCTTTTCCTACACTATTGCCCAGCTTTCACACTGTGTGTGTCAAAACACAGCTTTGTCTAACTGGGGTCACAAAGTCAACTATCAGTAACCTATTGTGAGGGAATATAGACCAATAGGCAGTTCTTTATCTGAATTATCCTATTCTGTCATCTTCGTTCTTTCCCCTGTCTTCTTCAGCGACTGACAGACTCAAAGGTGTATGCATGTGTATGTTTAAGTGTGTATTTGTGTGTATACATGTGTGTTTGAGGCCTTGAAGCGTGCATCACTTCTTCCCCTTATCCAGTTAGGAAGCTCTTGTGTCTCAAGAGACACATCAACTATTAACTCATATCTATTTGAGGGAATTAGGGGAAAGTTCATGTCCTCAGGTTGTTGTGAAAATTGAAACTCCCAGAAAGTAGTTTACGTTGCAGACACAAATGCACCAGACATCTGTTCTGTAACGATACCTCTGAGTCCTTAATTAAAGAGAATAATTTTTTCTACGAATAATTTTTGTCTTATTTATTGGGGAAATTATCAGTTTTATAGAGCACTGCTAAAAAAATTAAAGGGGACACTTGTTGAACTAACTTATAAGGACAATTGGCTCAATTTCAGAAGAAATTAGAGACACACAATCTGATGTGGCAAGCACCAAAACTCAAAATACCTTTCAACAACAGTGGAAACATTTTATTATTATTATTATTATTATTATTATTATTATTATTATTTAAAAAAGCTAAGTCTGGTCCTCTGGGCATTCAAAAAACAAAACAAAACAATGCAAAAAAAAAAATAATTG
>JARVLU010053847.1:0-11766 GCA_031762415.1 Simpsonichthys santanae
GGAGTACCTGGAGCATCACGGGAACCAGATGCGGGAGCTGCTCTTCACTCATGGACTGAAGAACGACAGACTGCTGGCAGTTATCACCGTACGGTAGTTTCCTCCGCCCGTTAACGTCTGTGATGAGCGCAGTCCTGGAGCTCAGGTTTTGTTTTCTTCTCAGCGGGGATGCTGTCCGGGCCTGGAGCTGTTGGAGGTCAACAAGAAGCTGGACAGTAAGGACGGGGAACTTCCTGTTTGTGTCCAGCAGCTTCAGATGGTCTGTCCTAAACTGAAGGTCCGAATGAACCCATTTCATTTCAGGGTCACGGCGCTGACTCTTCATTTCACCTGTTGCGTCTGATTCCAGACCTTCCGGATGCTGAACGTCCGACTCCTGAACAAAACGAGTCGTAACGGAGTCGTGTCGGCGGCGGGCTTCCCGCTCCTGGAGGAGCTTTGCATCGCGACCACGTCCCACTCCTACCTGACGGACAAAGACCTGAGGGACATCCTGTTCGGGTCCACCAAGCTGAGAGTCCTGGACCTGCGAGGATGCTCCCGGATCTCCACGTCTGCTCTGGCTGCGTTACCGTGTCCCGGTGAGAAACGCCCGTTTCAACGTGGACTGCAGGATGTTCAGATTCAAATGATCCAGAATTATTTAAGGGTCTGCTGCAGGTTGACCCCGTGCCTGTTAGCAAAATATCTTGCTGATCCTAATGAAACTCTCACAAAATAATCTTTGGATGCAGTGAGGCCTTTAATACGAGGCAGAAATAAACCGTTAAAAATAAAAAGATCATCCAGCCATCATCTTTACCCACTTCGTCCTATTTTTGGGTTGCAGGGGGTCACTGGTGTCCCATGTCCAACTGTCACTGTATGAGAGGCAGGGGACACCATGGACATGTCTCCAGTCCATCACAGGGACACCATGGACATGTCTCCAGTCCATCACAGGGACAGTTCAGAGTCACCATCAGTCTAACATGCATGTTTTTGGTGTGTGGGAGGAAACTGGAGCACCCGGATGCAGCACGGAGAGAACATGCAAACTCCACCCAGAAAGGCCCCTGGACCGGGATTTGAACCAGGATAACCTGCTCGCTGAGAGGCAGCAGCTCTACCACTGCACCACCATGCTGCCTGAAAATACAAATATATTTTATAAATTGAATTTTTAGCTAGATGATGTTTTTTTATTAAACATCTTAAAAAAATATTTTACAAACTTGCTTCTAAAGTGGGGCTGCACGGTGGCTCAGTTGGTAGAGCTGCTGCCTCCAAGTGAGAAGGTCGGCAGGTTCAAATCCTGGCCAGGGTCCTTTCTGGGTGGAGTTTGCATGTTCTCTCCGTGCTGCGTCCGGGTGCTCCAGTTTCCTCCCACACACCAAAAACGTATGTTAGACTGACTGGTCTAAATTGTCCCTAAGTGAGAGAGTGAATGTTTGTCTCTGTGTCCCTGTGATGGACTGGAGACCTGTCCACGTGTCCCCCGGCTCTCGCACAGTGACTGCTGGACATGGGCACCAGTGACCCCATGACCCAAAAAGGAAGAAATGAGTAAAGCTAATGGATGGATGGATTCTAAAATTATTTACATTCAGAACCTTTTTATTTTATAAAACTCGGAGCTGCTGAGTCGTATTTCTTAGTCCATGTGGGACATCTGGAGCTCCAGCCTGGTGTCAGCCAGTTCTGTTTGTCTCTCAGAGCTGGAGTGTCTGTTCTGGGGTCAGTACTGCAGCCAGTTGGGCTCATCGTCCACGAAGCGGGGGCTTCACCTGCTGACCCAGAGGTGGGGGCGGACGCTGCAGCAGCTCGACATCACTAACCAGCCCTTCACTGAGGAAGACTTGGTGTTAGCCACGAGTTACCTGACGCAGGAGGCGGAGCCTGAGAGGCTGCGTTCACTGAACCTCAGTGGGACCCGGATCACCCCTCAGGCCCTCAGGTAAATGTTTGGACCACACACAGTCCTGATGGACTTAAAGCTGTGTCAGCTGTCCTCAGTGGTGTTGGTGTCTCTGTGGAGACATCGGGAGGTGTAGATGGACTTCAGAGAGGACGTAGTGTCCACCGCCCCGGTCGGTGCAGTGAGGGCGCCACTCTGAGGTCCACTGGTTCCTCACCTGGTGTGAGCAGCATTATTTCAGAAGGTCCACAGTTTTACAGAAGCTAAACATGGATTAACCTTCAAACCAGTAAAACTTCAGATTAAGATTATATATATTCAGAAGATCAGTCATATTTTTTTAGTTTTGAACAAATGCAGCCTTTGATCTGTAAACGTTACTTATTTTAACTCTGTGGTCCAAATTATAAATCATATAAGTTGAGTTTGTTTCATGTTCAGGTTTGATTTATTGATGCAGCAGTTGTTTGACATCAGGATCGGTTTGTTTTTGGTGAAATCCTTAAAATGTGTTGAACCTTTTTATGTCGTACGAGAATATTTGGACTGTTTATGTTTCCTGAGTTTCGTCTCAGGTGTTCTCCTCCTTCAGGTCATTTCACCTCTACTTGTCTTTAAACACGTCACTTTACTCCGCCTTAGCTGTTTGAAGGTAACGTGAGAACAAATGCGGTGGACGTTTAAAGCTCTGGCTTGTTCTGCAGGGCGGTGGTCGGACACTCGACAGCTCTGGATTATCTCAACCTGTCGTCCTGCCGTTATTTACCCAGAGGAGCGAAGAAAATTCACCGAGGCCGAGAAGAAATCCACCAGCTGCTGGACAAACTGGAGTGACGTTCGTCCAACATTTTACACACGTCACCTAAAACCTCTTGTTTAAAAAGAGAAAAGGCATTTTGATTGTTTGTATTAGCTTTACTAAGTTTTTATTTTGAAACAGAACAGTGAACTGATGTCAACCCGTCTGAAGGGATTTGTGTTCATCAGCAGTTTTTAGAACTTCTGACTCTTTTTATACAAAAAAGAGTAAAAAACAGACAAAAATAAATGTACAATTTTTTTACGTTCTCATCGTCTTTCTGTCCACCAGAGGACGCTTCATTCATAGATGCACCAGTTCAGTTAGTGTAATGTAATTAGTTTGATTAATAAATTAAATTAACCAATAATTCATTTTCAGACGACGCTGAGCTTGGAAACAACAAGTAAAGTTCCTGAAGTTTTAGAACGTCAGACCACCAGTTCAGTGGGTCTCAATAAGACTAGAAACAAAAAAAGAAACAACTGAGTTTCAATAAAACGTTGACAGTTTAATCCCTTCTGACCCGACACACGCAAAACCCTTTGCCCAGATGTAAAGATTCAGAGTGAACAGTAACAGCAGGAATTACAGGTGGAACAACAACTTTCAGAATATCCTGATGCTGCTCAGTAATCCAGGTAGAAAAAAAATCTAAAAAATTAATTCTGGTCCTCTGGACATTCAAAAAACAAAACAAACAAACAAAAGGTGAACCAGAACCATCCGTCCAAAACGACATGGATCGATGTGAAGATAGTCACACATGACAAATTTAAACAGTCAAAAAACGATAATCAGGAAAATCAAATCCACAGGGGGAAAAAAAAAAGTCCAGTTAGAATAAAAGTTGTTTGATTTCACAGTGGAGCTGTTCCAGGTAGATTCAACGATGAAACAAACGTTACGTTTTCACCTACTCAGTGAAAAACGGACGTTATGATCCTCGCGGGGTCACAGCAGGTCAGTACGATTATTGTTGCCCTGATCAATTTAGATTATATTCATTATTTTTCTAAAACGTTAAAGAGGAAATATAAAGGTAATCAATCCCTACAAGATTCTGTAGATCTTTTTTTTATTGTTGTCTTAACAGTTGTTTTCTTAACATTCCCAAAAAAAATTACAGTATTTACCATAAAACAGTTTTGGCCCAAGATGCAAACAATGAAGGAACAAAGTCTGAATCTGAACAGGCTCTGTGCGAACGTGGCATCTTTTATTTTAGCGCTCTGTCAGTTAATGACACAAGCTTGGTTTGCTGTGACACCTCGTTCCTGATTTAAGGTTTCTGCCTCCATGCTAACACGTCGCTGCACATGCTAACAGGGTTCCTCCTTAGTGATATTTTTACCTGCCTGGAGGGACCAGATGAAACTCGCTTCAGGAAAAAGGAAACAATGCTAACTAGTACTTGTTACTTGCAGTGCCTGAACTTATTTTGTGCAGTGGGAATAAACTGAGTCCTGTTACGGGATCTGTGATGCACCTCTCAATCAGCTGAAGGTAGGTGAGGTTCTCCTTAGTGTTTGGGTCAAAGAAGCCCTTGGTGTCATCATCTGGATCAGACAAAATTTGGTTCATTTCTTCATCAAAGTAGCCTCTTTCATACGCCACCTTTACAGGCACTCTGTGACTGTAGATTGGATCAATGATGCCTCCTGTTGCAATTTGGGCTTCAAGAAGACGGATACCGTGATCCTTTACAATGAGATCTTTCTTCAAGGCCTGGAACAGTGAGATTGTGTTTCCGGTGTAGGGATCTTTGTATCCTGTAACTGCTCGTTCTGCTGAAAGCAGTTTGTCCTTCCACTCGTTGCCAACTAGTCCTTGAGCTGCAGCTTCTGCTACAGAAAGTTTCTTGTTCTTTACTGGGTCAATCACAAAGCCAGTGGCAGCCTGGGCTTCCAGCAGAATCAGGGAAGTACCAGGAGGCAGAAGATTACGTTTTTTGGCTTCGTAGATACTCAGTGTCTCCTTGGTGGCCTGAAGGTAAACTCCTGCAATGCTGTTGGTTCCTTCAAGGTATTTACGCACCGAGTCCATTTGACTTACTTCAGCCACAGTGACTTTTCCAGCACTGAGGTCCTTGTAGAGGGTTTCATCAATGATTTTGGATTTGAGCAGTTCAGAAACCGTGACGTCCTTTCTGATTCCTTTGACGGTTTTATCCTGATTGGCATTTGTGGTTGTTGTGGTGACGGTTGTTGTTGTGGTGGTGGTAGTGGTGGTCTGTTGCTGAATAGTCGTAATGAGTATTTCCATGAAGCGTTCAATTGTGATTGATCCAGCCTTGTACTGTTGGACAAGTTCCCGCCTCTTTTCTTCAGTGATGTATTTGGAGTAGAGAAGATCCCAGAGAGAAACGGTGGTTCCCTTGTATTTCCCTCCTGCTCTGTTTGTTGTTGTAGACTTCAAAATGAGCTTTGTTGCCTCATCAACAAAGAAATAAAACTCTCCTTTCTTCACAACTGACAGTAAAATGAGATCTGTAACTGGGTCTTTGACACTCCTCTCAATCAGCTGTAGGTAGGTAAGGTTTTCTTGAGTGTTTGGGTCAAAGAAACCCTTGGTGTCATCGTCTGAATCTGATAAAATCTGGTTCATTTCTTCATCAAAATAACCTCTTTGGTATGCCACTTGGACAGGCACTCTGTGACTGTGAACTGGATCAATGATTCCTCCTGTCGCAATTTGGGCTTCAAGAAGACGGATACCATGATCCTTTACAATGAGATCTTTCTTCAAGGCCTGGAACAGAGAGATTGTGTTTCCAGTGTAGGGATCTTTGTAGCCTGTAACTGCTCGTTCTGCCGAAAGCAGTTTGTTCTTCCACTCACTTCCAACCACTCCTTGAGCTGCAGCTTCTGCTACAGAAAGTTTCTTGTTCTTTACTGGGTCAATGATGAACCCAGTAGCTGCCTGAGCTTCCAGCAGAACCAGGGATGTACCAGGCGTGAGCAGGCTTCGTTTCTTGGCCTCATAGATGCTGATAACTTCTTTTGTAGATTCAACTCTTACACCTGCTATACAGTTTGTAGCTCCAAGGTACTTCTGAATGGACTCCATTTTAGCCACACTTTCTTCAGTTACTTCACCGTGTATTATTTGGCTAAAAAGCTCCTTGGAGATAATTTTTGACTCGTACAACTCACTGGCTGATACTTGCTTTCTTAGTCCTTTAAACTTTCTTTCTTTGGATGATATTTCTGTGATGATAACAGTGAGTATTTCAATGATTTCTTCTATTTTCATGGTTCCTGTTTTGTATTGTTGTATAAGCTGTTCCCTCTTTTCTTTTGAAATGTATTCAGAGAGCAACATCTCCCACACTGTGACTTCTTTATTTTTGAATTTTCCCACATTCATGGTAACTGTCTTGTTTTTGAAAGCTAGCTCCACTTGCTCATCAGTATGAAACACCTTGCACTCTTCTTTGTGCAGTGGCACTAGAAGTAGCCCAGTTTTTGAATCTTTTTCACATCGACTCATCAGCTGCAGGTAGGACAGATTTTCATTGGTATTAGGGTCAAAGAAACCCTTCACTTCATCAGTGGGATTCAGCAGGATTTTATGAGTTTCTTCATCAAGATATCCCCTTTTAATAGCGACATGAGTTGGAAGTCTGTGACTTTGATTTGCATCGATGATTCCTCCAGTTGCCATCTGTGCATCAAGAAGCCGCAGGCCATCACTTCTTTGTATAAGTTCTTCTTTCATGGCTTCAAATAGGGATATTGTTGCATCAGTGTATGGATTTTTGTATCCTGTAGCAGCACGTTCAGCTAAAAGAAGTTGCTCGTGTATATCTGGTCCAATTATGTCCTCCTTTGCAGCTTCGTCCACAGAATAGAATTTGTTGTTGAGAGGATCGATGATCCATCCTGTTGCAGACTGTGCTTCAAGCAGTACAAGCGCAATGCCAGGAGTCAACAGACCTTCTTGTTTTGCTTGGTATATGCTCATTAGTTTCTGGGTTGGATAAACTTTTATTCCTGCAATAGTTCCTGTTCCCTTCAGGTATCTTCTCACAGGTTTGCTTTGGACTATTGCATCAAAGCTGAGTGTTCCTTCTTCAATCTGTTTGAATGTGTTGCCATCAATGATGTCAGAATCCAAGAGCTGTTGTGCAGAGACATGATTTCTCAGGCCCATAACTTTCAGGCTTTCACTCTTCTCTAGCTTCTCAATTGTGGAGAGCACTAATGTTATTATTGTTTGGATATTGATCTGTTTTGTTCTGTATTTTTCAATGAACTCCAGCAGCTGATCTTCAGTGAAGAAACGAGAATGAATCAAGTCCCAAAGAGAAACTGATTTTCCTGAAAACCGTCCCACACTAACGCTTACCAATGTCTTTTGAAACTCTTGCTTTATTTCTGTGACAGTATATGTTTTTTCCTTAGATGCTGTTGCCTTTGGTTTGTCATTCAGTGGCAGAAGGAAGAGTCCAGTTTCTTTGTCTTTTACACATCTGTTCAACATTTCCATGTATGTCAGGTTTTCTTGGGTCTTTGGGTCAAAAAAGCCCTTTGTATCATCAGTTGGGTCTTCCAAGATTTGATTGAGTTCTGCATCAAAATACCCTTTCTTGTATGCAACCTCAGGAGGCAAGTGAAGACACTTCAAGGGATCAATGATACCACCTGTAGCTATTTGGGCCTCGAGTAAACGAAGGCCATGCTGCTTGACGATGAGATCCTTTTTCAGTGCTTGGAATAATGAGATCTTTTGACCCGTGTATGGATCTGTGTAACCAGTGACAGCCCTCTCTGCAGACAATAGCTTTTCATACATCTGTGGACCAATCACATTATCTCTTAGAGCTTCTTCTACTGTAAGTTTTTTGTTCTTCAGTGGATCTATAATAAACCCTGTAGCCGCTTGCGCTTCAAGGAGACAAAGGGCAGTTCCGGGTGTAAGAATGCCACTTTTCTGTGCCTCATAGATGCTTATTTTTTTATTGGATGGCTGCAGTATCAACCCAGCAACACAACTTGTTCCTTGCAAGTAGGCTCTCACGCTGTCTATCTTCATCACATCGGTGCTTGACATCTTCCCATCAATCAAACTGTTGTATATCTTTTCATCCACAATTTTGAGATCCAGAAGGTCCACAATGGAAATCTTTCCTCTGAGACCTTCAAAGTTCAGTTCTGCTTGTTGTTTTATCTCTTTACTCTCTATGATCTTTATGATGATTACTGTAAGTTCTTCAACTGTGATTTTCCTGGACTTGAAGAGCTTGAAGAACTCTTGCCGTTTTTCCTCTGATAAATATTCAGAATTGATAAGATCCCACAGTGTTGTATGCCTGCCTTTGAATCTGCCATACTTGACAGTAACTTCTGTTTTTTGGAACAACTCCCTCATGTTATCATCTATGTTAATTTTTCTGCCCTTGCTTTTCAGAGGCAAGAGGCACAGGCCTGTGCTGGGATCTGTGATGCATCTGCCCAAGAGCTGCAGGTACGTCAGGTTCTCAAGGGTGTTGGGGTCAAAGAATCCTTTGGTGTCGTCAGTTGGATCACTCAAAATCTGATTCATCTCCTCATTAAAATAACCCCTCTTGTAAGCCACATGAACAGGAATGCGATGGCTGTTCACTGGGTCAATGATCCCACCGGTGGCAATTTGTGCCTCTAGAAGACGGATCCCATGCTCTTTAACAATCAGGTCTTTTTGCATTGCTTGGAACAAAGAGATTATCTGTCCATCATGTGGATCTTTGTACCCAGTAACTGCTCTTTCTGCTGATCGCAGCTTCTGGCAGACATCCGGACCAATGATTCTTGCTTTGACAGCATTATCCACAGAAAACTTCCTGTTTCCAATGGGGTCAATAATAAACCCTGTTGCCGCCTGGGCCTCCAGAAGAATCAAAGCGGTTCCAGGCATCAGCTTCCTACTTTGTTTTGCTTGGTAGATGGTTATGATCTGAGAATCTGGAAGCAGAATACCAGCAATGCTTCTTTTCCCTTGTAAGTACATGTTTACATTTTCATCCTCTATAACATCCTTCACTGACATTTTTCCTTTCTGCAGGTCCTCCATCACTTCCTTGCTGATGATATCTGCCTCCATGAGCTGATTGGCTGTAACAGTTTCTCGAATACCTTCAAACGTAGCTTTTGTTGTTTTAACAGACTTCTCAATTATTTCCAGAACCATCGTAGTGATCGTCTTTATATTTAATGTCCCTTCTCTATATTTCTGAAATATGTCTTTCCTTTGTTGTTCATTAAAGTACTCTGACATCAGCAGCTCCCACAGAGACACAGTCATTCCCATGTACTTCCCATATGTCACTTGAACCTGCTCCGTTTTAAATGCTATTTTGGTTTGGTAATCAATGAAGCCAGAACTTATTCTGCCTGATTTATCTTGTAGAGGTAGGAGGCACAATCCAGTGGCAGGATCAATAACACACCTTTCCATCAGCTGGAGATAGGTCAGATTCTCCTCAGTGTTTGGGTCAAAAAACCCTTTTGTGTCATCTCCTGCATCTTCCAGTATAGCATTCATTTTCTCATTAAAATATCCTCTCTTAAACGCAATTGCTGTGGGAAGTCTATGGCTGTTGATTGGGTCTATTATTCCACCTGTGGCAATTTGTGCTTCTAGCAGCCGGATTCCATGTTCCTTTACGATGAGGTCTTTCGACATGGCCTGAAACAGGGATATGGTTTCTCCAGAATAAGGATCCTTGTATCCAGTCACTGCTCGCTCAGCAGAAAGCAGTTTTGCATGACATTCTGGGCCAATGACTTTGTGTCTGACAGCTTCTTCCACTGTGTATTTTTTATTTTGGACAGGATCAATCATGAAACCAGTTGCAGCTTGAGCTTCCAGTAGGACAAGGGCCGTTCCTGGCATAACTATGCCTTCCTTCATGGCCTGATAAATGCTCAGTCTCTGATTGGAGGAGAGGATGGCGATGCCTGCAATGCTGCCTTTGCCTTCTAGGTATTCCTTCACTGTTTCCATAAGCATCACATCCTGTGTTGTGGTGTTCCCCTTTTGCAGGTCGTCATAGGTTTTCTTGTCAATGATCTTTGACTCAAAGAGCTCGCTGGAGGAAATGCCTTTGCGGAGACCTTTGAAAGCAATGCAGACAGGAAGCAGCACCAAGCCTGTGTTGGGCTCCACGGTGCATGTCTCCAGGAGATTGTGATAGCAAAGATTTTCCTGTGTGCTGGGATTGTAAAATACTTTCAGCTCAGACATCTGATTGTTGAGCAAACCTTTTTCATAGAGGCCCTTTTGGATTGCAGCATCGACTGAGATGTTGGTCTTCTCCACAGGATCAAAGATGCCCTTAGTGGATATCTGTGCCTCCAGCAGCCTTAAACCATAATCTCTGGGGATTAAATCTTTTTGCATTGCCTGGTAAACTGAGATATTTTTTTTGGTGTAGGGGTCTTCATAGCCACTAATGGCTCTCTCAGCTATGAGGAGTTTCTCCCTCATCTCGGTTCCTACTATTCCCTCTCTAACAGCATCTACAACTGGAAGCATTCGGTTGTTTACGGGATCAATGATGCCCACAGTGGCAGCTTGTGCTTCGAGCATAGCTAAAGCAGTTCCTGCTTTCAGCAAACGTTTCTTCATGGCTTGATAAATGCTCAGCTTCTCCCCACTCTTCTCCAGGAATATGCCCGCCACCGGGGCATGGTCTTCTGCACTTCCATTTTGCTTTAACTCAGCTGACTCCATCGTGACCTGAAGGGTTGTTTGAACACAGAAAGAGTTTAATTTGATAAGTAAATACTTTGTACTTTAAACAATAATAAAAACGATCTTTCACAAGCTTTTCTTTTTCAAGAAAATCTCTCCAATGCAGCTGAGATGCCTAAACCCTTCTGAATTAATATACAGTAGGTTTGAATTCCGCTTTTTATCGCTCACAGCCAGAAGGAAAGGAGGGTGATAATGTTTTTGCCTGGGGCTGTGTGTACATATTCATGTGTGTATGTTAGCAAAATATTTCATGAACCTCTGGACAGTCTTTAATGAAACTAAGCAAGTAATTATTGGGTGCACATCTACAACTGATTTAACTTTAGAGGTCAGCATAATTCAAGATGGCCACCAAAACTAGTTAACTTTAGCAAATGCTTAAAAAGCTGTAACTCAGCCAATTTTACCAGAGATCAAACTAATCAACTTTAAAACAAAAATGCCAGTGACTCAGCATTTTTACAAATATTGAGCTAAAATTTGTTGTGGTAGCTGAGTCATCTCAATACAAATGCTAAACACCAACGAATCCCGTGAGGATATTAATTTTCTCTGTGGTTATGGCATTTATGAAAACTATCATCACAATATAATTTACATACAATGCAGAACAAAAAAAAAATACAATAAAAGTAGCAAACTTGTGTGACCTGTGCTCAGAGTATCTGTTAGGGATGACTCAGCTACTAGCATGTCACATTTTAGCACAATATCTGTAAAACTGAGTTACAGCTGTTTTTCTGTTAATTATCTGTGGTGGCTATCTTGAATCAGGTTGACTCAAAGTTAATGAGTTGTTGATTTACACTCAGTAATTACTATCTGAGTTTTATTAAAAATCTGCCTAGCAGTTCATGATATTTTGCGGACACTGATCATGCACTTACATGATCACCCATCTTCCATGGCAGTAAGCGATAGCAATAAGGCGTCCTAGCTGCTCTTAATTTGAACAATAATTTCAAGCTAATAATTGTTTAGTTTAAATTATTTAATCAAGTAATATAGGCGGTACAATTCAACAAAACAATCTGCAGTACAAATTATGAACACAAAGACTAAGTTTATGAAGTTATAAAAAATGAAACTAAGTTGTTATATTTTATGACCCGATGCTGCTCAATAATCCAGGTAGATAAATCTATACAGGTGCAGTCAGGTCCTCTGGACGGACTCTTCTTTATAGAAATGTTTTGTCTTTCATTCAACAGACTTCTTCAGTCTGAGCAGCTGTAATAAAGTCAGGGGCCGATTACACGGTGCCTATTTTGAGTGAATCCGCTCCTTTCTCTCTGTGGTTCTGTTGTTCATTTACACGACACCAGTGCAC
>JARVLU010053921.1:0-11751 GCA_031762415.1 Simpsonichthys santanae
AGTGAGAGAGTGAATGGTTGTTTGTCTCTATGTGTCCCTGTGATGGACTGGAGACCTGTCCAGGGTGTCCCCTGCCTTTTGCACGGTGTCTACTGGATATGGGCACCAGTGATGTCCACGACCCAGAAGTGAAGAAATGGGTAAAGATGATGGATTGATGGATAGATGGAATAGGTGACCTGTCATCTTAAGAAAATCCCATCAGAATTGTTAAAAAATTATTTTCATCTTCTAGAATAGTCTCATAAAATTTTCACATCTATCTACTTAAATGGCTAGAAACGGATATTTATTTTCCATTTATGAAATTACTTTACACATTTCTATGCAAGATCAGTGTGTGTCTGCCGGACTGAAGTAATTATTTATTCCGTTGAGCTCATTGAGTGTATTTGTTGACACAAGCGTCTTTAATCTTCCCACTTTAAAATAAAGTACTTCAGCAGATAACCTTAATGCTAAACTTCACAAAATGAACAGATTTGATTTGTTTAACCAGTAATTTTCCTGGAAAATTTTAGCTTTCCGATGAAGCACTGCTACCTTACTTTGTTATCAAACTTCCACATGAATCCTTCAGTCATGCGATCATTTGCACCTTCAGTAATTCCTTATAAAAACTTCAGAGTGGAGTGAGTTGAGTGTTGCCAGAAGGCGCTTTTTGTTCCGCTGACATGCTTTCCTTTCACCAGTCCCTGGTGAAGTGCTGGACTCCACTGATATTTGAGAACTGGTAACGGGGGTGATAAAGGTTTAATTCTCATGTTCCCTCCGACCTGCCAAGTACAGGCGTTGGATGCCAGCTGGAAGGCTTTCGTATTTAGAAAAGAATACGATTGGGGGGGTGTATTAGCAGGGGCAGAAGAGAGGAGGGCAAGTATACAGTACAAATACAAGTACCTCTAGACCTTGAACCTGCCACAGAAGTGCTTTTTCACATTTACACACCCCAGGCACTTAGTGTTTTGTCATGATAGAGGTCCATTACCTTTAAGTATACGTGCTTGTGTTTGGTCACCTGTTTTTACAGCATTTCTACCCTGAAAGGAATCTACCCGGGGTGACCCAGCTCTATTTATTGACGCCGTCTGAGTTTCCACTTGCTGGTAATAGACTGGAAAACACAGATAATATGTTTGATCGATCAACATGAACATATTTCATTTGTTGGGATCAATAACAGTTTACAGTCGACAGAGCCCGAAGAGCTACTTTTATTTGCGCTTTTTGATTGAAGTTGTCTTGGCAAAGCCAGCAACGTGCAGCGCTGCAGACCAGGCACATGTGTCAGGCATGGACTCTTCTGTTCTATTATTGCCTGCAATCTGTATTTAAAACTAATATCAGTGTGTGCTGCGTGGCTCGGGGCAAAAGGCACCAAACCAATCTGATATACAGCATGCGTTTGTTTTCGGTTCCTTGTGATGGGAATTAGAATGTGAAAAATAACAATTCCCATACATTTTTCACCGGTACCATTTTTTTTTTTTTCATTTGAGGGTGTAATGATTAGATTTTCCTTTTCCAGAAGCACGATTTGTATTATGTTTTTTTGCTGTGCTCAAAATATAATAGAAAAGTGATGTGGAACCAAAGGGAAAAAGAGGAAATTAACTGACGTGCAGGAGAAAGACGTTTCCTCGGCTCAACCTTTAGCAGTTTTCTTCATGTTTCTGCTTTTCATGATCATGCTCTGTGGAACAGCCTGCAGACATGAGAGCCTTTGCTCTGTATCATACGGTTCCTGGCCAGCCTGCTACCTTCTGCACACACAGACAAAACAGCATGAGATGGGAAGTCCACATGGATAACCATTTACTACGGTAGGTGTTGCTTCAGGCAAGTTCCATTCAGGGGGAATTTACTGTATACACTGCTGCTACAACTATAACCCTTTAATAAAAGGGTTTTCTAAACCTTTTTCCTTTGGAGCAGTTAACAGGTTCATGTTAGACACAGCTTAAGCTTCTGTTTCATTACAGAACTTGTAAAGTATTAGCAATGTTTTTCTGCTGTAATGTCTGGTCGACACATTTCTCAAAAGACTGAACCAACTGTAAATCACTAAAAGTACTGTATATTTAAAAAATGTGGATTTGGGTGTGCATCATGCATTTTACAGTTTTGTAAGAAAACAGCTTTAAATTGCTCTGTACTCCATGCATTTGCTTCCTCATTTAATAAATATGCTTAACAGTTGTCAGCCTTTATAGTTCACGCTGACTGAACTGAACCATGACTGATAGTAAAATTAATTTAGCCACAAATCTTTAAACCAGATCGCAGTTAGACTATGACACAATGTTGCAACACATTGCATTTACCAGTACATTGCATTTTAGGCACATATAGTCAAAATGGTTTGTTGTCCACTCGTTTGTTCACCCGTTCACCCACGTTCCTTTTTATTTGTTCTTTGAATTTCTGTTTTTTTTTCCCAGTTTCCTCTGTCTGTTAATTAAAGACTTAAAGTTTTATGAAAGCTACACAGTGTGACGACTGCGGTTATAGCCAGATATAAGGACCAATGAGAACAGAGATCAAGACAGAATCAGTTTACAGTGTTCATTTACAAGGTGAGATATGAGTTACATATCTATCTGTATCTATCATGAGTTTACAAGGAGGTATGTTCAGCTTAGCTCTTGTATTGAGCAAACTCACAGCTGACCAAATACAACTTATTGCTACTGCTCTACATAGCCTGTGCTAGCATGTCCTCCTGTATACAGTATGCATGTGTGCGTGAGACCCTTTCACATGACACACAATCATGTGATCCTTTCTTATATTAACATATTGATTCTTACCTCTAAAAATACATACCATATTTTTCAGACTATAAGGCGCTCTTAAAATCCTTTAATTTTCTCAAAAATCAACAGTGAGCCTTAAAACACAGTGCGCCTTATGTATTAATAATAGTTGTGCTTACTGACCTCGAACAATTTTTATCTGGTAAATGAGGCTCAAAAAAATCTGTCAAAATGAACTTGTTTTGCTTAATGCGCCTTATAATCTGGTGCGCCTCATAGTTCGAATTATACGGTATATAATAAAGATAAAATCAACATTAAGAAGTAAATGGCACCAAAGTTTTTATTTATTTATTGAATATTTATTTTGTTATATTATTATTTTTTTTGCAATTTACATATGAATCGTTCTCACCCGTAACATTTTGTTTAGCTGTGTTACCACATTCTGTGTGTGACCCCAGCTCTGTGGACTGCAGCCGTAATGGCCGGTGCTTCTGGTGACAATGTTGCCTTTTTGCAGCCTCCTTCATCACGAGCTGTGTGTGATTGCTGTGAGGCTGTATTCACAAGGAAGGGCAAATACTTGGAGGACAATGCATGAAGACTGCTGGACTCTGCCTTAGATTTGGCACAGGTTAGAGAGAGGCATGAGATGCATATTGTTTGTGTTCATTTGAATAAGGACAAATGTCAGATTTCCATGGCTCCGGGCAGCCTGCATGTTAGATGATCAACTCTTTTGGGCCCCTGCATGTGGGGTCATCAGTAGCGCTTCCAGGTCACTGTCACTGCATGGCGGTTTGAGGCCATAATTGACCTTTTGACAGAGCACAGGGAGACAGCATTTCTCTTAGGGCTAAAATAATCATTTTAGATTAACTTGTAGCTGTGCTTGTGTTTGCTAATTAAAACATTTGTTCTGTCACAAATGGACGTTTTTAATCCAAAACACTTTTTTTGGTATAACTTTAAAAGAAAGATATGAACAGTGAGATTAAAAAAACAAACAACATTGACGCTCATTTAATTTTTTCTCAAGCTGTTCAGTTTTTGACCATTTGCACGTCCATTTATTTGGATGCTTTGCAAGAACATAAATAATCTGATTAATTAGAATTATTTTGTTATTATTTTGGGTATACTTGAACAAATGAGTCAGTACCTCTCACTACTGTAAAAAAGCCACAGTTTCCTGTTTCTTTTCTGGCAAGCATGGCTGCAGAGAAAGGTTGAACACTGCCTGTAACCCACCAGCCCTTGAGCTCCCTCAGGCTTCTTTCCGGTCCAGAATCTCCAAAGAAGCGTGCATTTACCCTTGACTGCTTGCTGTACCTCACAACATAGCACCCACAGCCATGTCTCTCTTTGATAGCCTTTAACAATAACTTTTATTCACACTTTGTTTTCTGCCTTTTTCCTTGCATCCAATAGTCGGATAGGCCCACGGTAAATTGACACATTCTCTCTCACATGTCACTTTACTCTTATCCCTCTTTATCCAAATAACCACAAAGGAATTATGGACTTGATTTAGTTATTTGTGCAATACAACATTTTTCTGTACTCATGCATTTGTTGGGGGAGATGATTTAGGTTCCATGTATTAAATCCAACTGTATGATTTGAAGAATATAGAAAAAAGCTTCCAGCGTTCTTTTGAGTATTTACACAAAAAAGAAAAGGGGGAAAAAAAAAAAAGCATGAATGCCAAGGGCCAAGCCTTCGAGACCACAGTGTTACATTATTAATTAAAATACAAGTCGCCTTGTTGCCCATGGGTATACATTGTAACACACTTGATTGAGTCAGGTAGTGGCAGCCGGGGCCTTTTTGTATTTTGCGCTTGAAGGGATGAGAGAAATTTGAGCTTGGTTGTGTTACTCTACACACAAAAACATGTTTTGAGAAACAGTTGTGAGCTGTCACTGAAAAACTCTGAACAATTTCTCAAGCAGCAGCCACACAATGTTTTTCATACGAGTTTTAGAATCCACCTATTTTAATGCAACAAAAAATGCATCAGTGTGTATCATTGCTAATTCATTTGAACATTGATTATCTGGTTATAATAAGTGCTATATGTGTTGTCGTCATTGTATGTTTCCATACAATGGCGAAATTGGTTCTCTGCATTGACCCAACACACCTGGGATACACAGGTGGAGCAGTGGGCAGCTGTAAGAACCCAGGGAGCAATTGGGTGTCAGAGACACTACGACATGTGGGAATGACTGGGGATCAAACCTGGGGCTTTCAGGTCTCAGGTCCGCTGCTCTACCTCTACACCATCTCTGCCCTCCAGGTCAAAAGTTTAAGCAAATCTCTCGTACTCCTTCCTGCTCCTTTGTTGGCAGGTCCGCCCCGCCCTGAGCTCTCCTCCTTATTGGACATGTCTTGGAAAACATCTTGAAGATAATCTCGACCAGATGATTAAACCAATGCAACTGGTTTCTATTTTTATGAAGAAGAGCAGCCATCTTTTTTAAGCTTCTTCTCAATTGCTGAGCTCCTCGTCTTATTTTATAAAGGTGAGCCAAGATAACTGTTTGAAAAGCTCATTTTGTATTTGTCCCATTCTTCTGGTCACTACCCATATTTAAATGTATAAAAAAAGATTTATTTTGCAGACAAAAATGCAAGCTATATTCAATCAAATAAATTGTTTTCATGCTAAATGGAATAAAAAACAAAATTATACACAAAGATTTCTGTTATGTTAGTCTTTCATACTTTATATGGAGAATGAATTGTCACACTAGTTTTAAACAGTTTCTTCATTTTTTTAATTGTTAAGCATGTTTTTTTTATGGCCATCTTATCAAGTATTATTCAAACTTTAATTGTCCAGTGTGCTTAAACATAATGCTTTAATAGCTTTCATGTGCCAAAAACACTTCACATTCAAGTTTTCAGTGCTATCTTCATTTAGGCAACCTGATGGTAAAGAATAGATTAACTAAAAAAACAAAGTGTTGTTATGCATTATATGCTAAATTTATTACTCTGGTTGTTTCTGCCATCACCCAACAACACCATGTTTTTTTTTTTTTTTTAAAGTCTGCACAACAAAACAAGGTGCCTTTGTCAAATCTCATCTACACCTTATTGTAGTTTGTAATAAGGTAAAGTCAGACTTCTTCCTCATTAAGACTCGTTTCTGGAGAAGTGTGAACACATATGGTTTTAATAAGAACACTGTCAGAATAAATTTGGGTGTTGTTCTTGTAGTGCTGAAGAGGTAATGAAGTTCAATACTGGATGAAAGGTAACTTTACCAACTGAAGGTTTATGAGCGTATTTGTGCTGTAAACCCGTAGATGACCATTTATTTTGTATTTAGTCTAAATATATGACTGACCCACTTTTCAAATTTGCCCAGATTTTAGTTTTAATTTCCCTTTATTTCTTCTCCTCATATCTCCTCTCCTCTCCTCTTGATTCCTACTGACCTCCAGTCTAGGTTTGTTAGATGGAGTCCAGGTCACGGCAGACACACAAACAATGGAAATATCAAAGCCAGCCCAAGGCCTTTACATTTGGTTTTCTGCTCCAGGTAATCACAGTGTGCAGATCAGTGCAGTGCACAGCTGAGGCCTTGTCCTCTTCTCTGCCTGTTTTTTCCTTCTTCCTCCATTCAGTTTTACTACTTTCAGTTTTGCCACCGTAAGCGAATCACAGGGCTTATTAACTCTTAATAAAGAGATGCTAAAACCCCAAACAGCTAATGAGGTTTTAGTAATTGAAAATGTGCCAAAAGACTGATCGTTTGTGCCTAAAGGAGGAAGTGGGAGCTGTAAAGTAAGCGCAGTCTGTTTATTAGACATGATCCTGGATTCGTCTCGAAACAAAATATTTGTCAGCAAAACGGGCCAGCTGTGTGAGATTGTGGCAGACTGCTCAACGCGTGAGGTTCTGAAGTGTATCGAGAGGCACAGCCGAGTGAGTCGATTAGTCTGCGGTCTATTGATAACTCCCGCCTGTTTTAAAATCCTGGCACAACAATGCAGCCCGAGCCTTGTGCGCTCCACTGAGCAACAATACCTTCCCTCACTGGCAGCTTCAGTGAAACGATGGCAAACAACAATAAGGGACCAGTTCTTTTTTTTTTTTTTTTTCATCAGTCTGTCAATCCAGGTACTTTTTGATAAGACGTTTTTTTAAACTTTATCCAGCAATAAGTGGAAATTTGCACAGAATAAGTCAAGTTTTAGTCCTTTACAACAGACATCGCAGGAGAGAGCCGCCCATCTTATTATTATTTTTTTTTTGTCATTTCATTTTTGCTCCCCGTTCCCACACATCCGCTCTCACCCAGTTCATTTTCTCTCCCCTCATTCCTCTCGATGTCTGTCTCAGAGTGCGTACGAGAGCTGGTTGGCTGTAGCTGGGAGGTATGGTGGAGTGTAAGCAGTGTTGATGTGGATGCCCCCTGATCACAGGCCAAGGCCTGGCTGTTAAAGCGCAGCTTCTTTTGTGCATCTGAGCCAGCATTGCCAGTCTTATTCCCCCCCCCCCGCCCCCCCTCGCTGAGGGTAGGGAGGCATTTACCCACCACATGCATTCACTTGACTGGCATTGCTTGATGCAGGGCTAAATGGCATTGTTACAGTGCGCCTCTGAGAAGTGTTGACAGGTCCATATGCTAATTTTAATGAATGCACGAGAAATGCGGGTTTTATTCACCTCAACTCAGCTGCAGAATCCTATCTGCACCTAGACCAGCAAAGATAATTGCGGCAAACTCAAATGAGCTCATTAGAAAATGTATTGAATTTACACATTATTTCCAGTAGTTAAGCTGAGTTATTTTCCCTCAGGACTCAATTACACACTCATTTGTGACTCAGGTAAATGGCTGTCTATGTGTGACTTTTTCAACTGCAAAACTGTAGTCACTGAATAATTTGTAAGAAAGCTGTTTTACAAGCACATCTATTGACATTCATTTGTGAGGAGTTAAAAATTGTGGCGGGGAGAGGGGGTGGACTGCAGAGGAGATAACTACCCCCCTATTGTTTCTCCGTTCACTTCATTTGATTAACTCCTAACGTTTCATTTACTTGTGGATTGTTTGAATATACGTGCTCATTTGTAGTCCTTGTAGTGTTTTTGTTCAAAACAACCTCGTCTTTCTGACGTGTATATGTTTTGAGCGTCGGGGGCCGTTCATCCCATCAAAAGTACAAGTGGAAAATCCTTTTCCACAACGGAAAATGTACAGAACCGTCAATGTAAACACGACCTGGTGAGTCAGGGTTCAGTATCAGGGATTACATCGTTCGACTACGCCTCAAAATGAGCGTGAAGCATTCATCGAGTGACTCACCCCTTTACCAGATCCTCCCTGAGCCACAATGAGGAGATTGTCACTGGAGTGGACATGCTGTGGAAACTATGTGCCAAGGAATGAAGCCCAAAATTCAAACGGCTTGTCAGATTGCTGTTTGTTCTGTGCGGAAAAAGACTGAACTGCTGGAAAACAACAAAGATTGTTGAATGGATAAGCAGAGGGCTTTGTATAAGGGTCGGACTGGATGAACTTAAGTGACTGAATTTTGGCGGAGTTCCCAGCAGCACATTGAAGACAGTTTCAGACAGATGCAGTGGACTTCAGTGATTGAAGTGTACTGATGTCCAGCGTGCATGAAGTAATGTTCCACACTACAGCTATGATCTCATGATAATAGGAAGAGTGGGACTCTGCAGGGGAACAATTGGAGCATCCTCACTGAGTATATTCTGTACTTAGCTGGATAAAGGAGGGCTCATCATAAAGGTCATTCTTTAGATTCACAGTCGGTGTGTTCAAAGCACAGCGCTCGCTCCTAACTCTGCTGAGCCAGCAAGTTGTCACGTATGTAAAATTGAGTTATGTGTCATTCTGTGCACCTCTGTGTTTGGATTTTACGACATCGCAGTGAGCGCTGGCTGTCTTTGCCCTCAGAGCGGCCGTAAGGGGAATGGGACTGGTGCCCAGTGCTGCTACAGCCCCGCAAGCCTCAGTCCAAACACATCCTCTGCACTCAGCTGTAAATATCACCAACAGCTGGTGGCACACAAGCTAGCCGTGCTTAAACAAATTCCCGGTGCACATGTGGAGAGGCAAGGTGCTTGTTTTGCTTCCTTGTCAACAAAATGGCTATAACCACAATCAGATTTAAAAAAAAACAACCAAGTGTGTGGAAAATACAACAGCACATCTCGTCAAAGACGTCTGTTTTGCTAAGTCAAAATCCATAGCTACTAAATCACGCAATCTTTCTTTTAAGATAAATTTGAGCAAAGAAGCAAAAAAAGAAGGTCAAACTTTTTGGAAACCTGTTTGATCCGGCCCATCTTCCCCTTCACATACACATGGCTCTGTTTAGCGAGATAGGATTCATCAAAGCCACCTTTGAGCTCAACCGCCCATCTAGTGCTCGTGGTATCACACGTAATGACATTCAGTGTAGCCCAGATCACATTTATGATAGCATATTTGATACAGCTGTACTCTGGCACAGAATAACAGCCTAAAAGAATACACACCTCCCCCTGTTTTTTTTTTTTTTTTTTTCAGTTTAAACACAATCCATTTTCCAGTGTAAATCACTTGTCAGTCTATTGCAAATGTAACTGCTGTGATCTGAAAGAGAGAGGTGGAGAGACAGAAAGAGGGAGAGTAAAGATTATCTTTTGGGCCATTTCACTGGCACCGTTGCGTGACAGAGACTGACAGCTCTTTCAGATGACTGACAGGTGTCCTTTGAAATGCTGGTGGAGCAGCTTCTGTTCAGACTGTTGAAATGCATATTTGGAGCTCTTATCATAAAGGCATGGATGGCCCAGATAGGTGCCGTTAACATTGCAAATGGCTCCAGAATTATTCATTGTCAGTGCTGCGGGAAAGAATGAGGAAAGGGGTGTGTGGAGGTGTGCGTTTGTGATGGGCGGGGGGGTGAAGTTTGATTATTCTGCTCACACAATGGCAGGGTGCTTATTGATTCCTCTCCACCTTGGCAGCAGCATGTGCGGACTTCAGGCGCGAGCGGCGGGTGACACAGGTCTGGCCAAGTGTTAGAGCAAGATCATACGCCCGGGCCCCATTTTAATTTCTAATGCATTAATCTTTTCCTCGCAGATCCTCCATGAATATTCCAGGCCTCCTTGTTTGTCAGGAAGGCTGTCTCGCTTTCATCTATTCAGGTGGTTTCATTCACTGCGAAAGCCAGCTAAATGGACCCGATCAGTCAATGACAACCCGGATACAATGGAGCCCCATAACACGTCCCTTTTCTCCTTTCAGGCTTCTGATAGACAACCCTGACACCTGGTCCCCGGAGACACCCTTCGCCAAGTCAGTGCACTGTTCCTTGAGAGACTTCCCTTACTTTATCAGCCCATAAAGGATTGTCACAGACTTGACTGTATCTGCTGAGGTATGGAGCTGCTCCCCCTGACCTGCCCCTGGCGCCGGGCGGGTCGAGGCACCACGCAACGCATCAGAGGCGGATTAAGGTGGCTTAAACGCTGTCATACAAGCAGATTTGGTGCTTCACACTTTCTAGAAATGTTAAGCCTTTGTTCTCATCCATTAATTAGCATTGTCTTAAGTTCATTAGACCACCGCTCGTGTTGTTACTAATGAGGTAAGGTAGACCACCGACGTACACAGCTTTGTAGAGCCTGACCTGACAAGGGCTCCTGTCCACAGTGTAACAACTTACACATGGAAGGGAGGGTGAAAGTCACTCAGATTAATGCTCTAAAACTGTAAATTGAAAGATTATCCTCTACTAAAAATAATAATAATTAAAAAAATCTAATTATATGTTTATAATCTTTTTTGATTTAGGTCTGACTTTTTTCTTTCATTGCTCCAGGAGTAGGTTAAAAGTTTCTGTACTTTTCTCTAAGATATTTCAGGGCAGTGCACTTGTGTTAAACCCAAATGAGCCCATCAGTCAAAGCTCCCCTTTCCATGGCTAAATGAGACTCACAGGTCCCCGTATTCTAGAGCGGCACCATAACTCAACACCAAGAGCACCCCGACAGTGGAAACTTAAAAGCTCATTGGCACATATGGATATTAGAAGTGTCAAGCTCAGTGATGTAGCTTAGGTGCCATTCATAATTATGATATCTGATTTAGGCTCAAAACGGACGCTCTGAAGGGAAAACGAGAGGGAAGCACCAATATTTTAATGGTGAAGAGACAGCCTTCTCCCTCAAGGAACATCTTCTCTGACAGTGGCTGCTGGAAAATTGGGATTTATACTTCCTGTTTTCTATTAATATGGAGATGAATACAGGTGTTCCTGTGTCGTAAAATTAGTTTAGCTCTTGCATATTGCAATTATACTCGTTGAGGAGGGGGGGGAAAAAGCGAAGCCTGTGCATGTTCAGAGGCAGGAGGAAATGTGAGGAAAATACCCAGGTTTAAAAATGAACACAATAACGTGTAATTCTATCTTTTCCAGCCCCTTCGGCCTAGTTTGGTATCCGTTTCTGTCTGTACTGGTGGTAGCTTAGCAAACGCAAACACTTTTTCTTGTGCCAGACTCAGAGAAAATAATATAACAAATAAAACGCAAACATTCCTCTCTAAGAGTAAAGACTTGGAATGAAGCATCAGACCTCAAGAGAGCCATCCAAATGTCCCAGTTGTCTTCTTTGTGGATTGGTGGAGGGCATTGTTGAGCAGAGGACACTGGTGAATTTACCAGAGGTGGGGTTGCACCATTTCAAATCCTGTTAATTCTTGGCTGGAACACTCAGTGCAACAGAAATATATAAAGTCACGCATGTAGAAAACTAACTCTAAGCAATAATATTTGTAAAAAATTCATCTAAATGATAATACAGGTAGTCCTCGGGTTACGACGGTCTCGTCTTACGATGTTTCGTAGTTACGACGGCATCTCCCTTATTCAAGTTACGCGGTAATGTCGGTTTTATGTCGGTTTTACGTCGGTTTTACGTCGGTTTTACGTCGGTTTTACAACTTTAAATG
>JARVLU010053967.1:0-23594 GCA_031762415.1 Simpsonichthys santanae
ATAGACAGCATCCAACATCTGCAGGGTGCTTGTAGGAGCATTCATGTAGATAATGTCACCGTAATCAATGGAGGGAAAGAAAGTCACAGTTACAAGGTGTTTCCTAGCATTCAGTGTTAGACAGGATCTGTTTTTGAAAAAGAAACTCAGTTTAACTTTCAGTTTCTTTACGAGGTTTTCCACATGGAGTTTAAAAGAGAGATGCGAATCGACCATGATACCCACATATTTATAGGAATCAACAAACTCATAGGGACACCATTTATCGGCTTGTGGCCTAGTTTACACATCTAAGAGGTATTCTAGACATCTTTATATGATCTATTTTCATAATTCATAATTAAACATTATATTCACGAACCCATATTATGTTATTTTCCACAACTTATCATCAAAGGTTATTTTATTCCTAACTGTTGTCAACAAGATCTACACAAAACAACCACATTTTGTTATGTTCTTTATTAAGCGACAAAATAATTTACTTTTTGATATTATTTTTAGTCTTGAAACGAAGTTTTGCACCAAATAACAGGAAAGAGACAAATGAAAAAAATACAAGCCTATTTTCATTTATGACCGACAAGCACTGAGTTCACTTTCTAGTGCTAAAGAGCTTTCAAAATTGTTTAATTTTGTGGTTTTGTAATTAAATGTGGATTGATTATGTCCTATCTGTTCCCAGAAATGTGAACATCTGATGACTTACCACACCATACCACTTTCTTCATGAAGCACTTTAAACAGTGACAGTGCACACCAAAGTGCTGTACAGGGACAGACAGACTAAGCACAGAGCAACAAACTATATAACGAGAAACCAACTATAGAAACAAACAAACAAATAATAGAGGATAACAGCAACATGACCAACACAGTGTGATGCACACAGGCTCAGCACAGATCATACAGTGCCGAAAGCCAGGGAATAATACAGTAGTGTGTTTTTAAGCAAGATTTAAAAACTGTGAGGGAGGGGCCTGTCTAACAAGCAGAGGTAACTCGTTCCACAGTCTTGGACCTGCAACAGAGAAGGCCCCGTCACCTCTGCACTTGAGACGAGTTCCTGGAACTGTGAGGAGCAACTGGTTTGCTGATTTGAGAGAATGTGGTGGGACATACAGCTGGAGCAGATCAGTAAGACAGGAAGGGGCAGAGTTGTTTAGTGATTTTAGACATACAAAAGCATTTTGAATTGGATTCGAAGATGAACCGGAAGCCAGTGCAGAGAGGCCAAAACAGGGCTAATGTGCTATATTTTGCCTGTGCTGGTTAAAAGTTGGACTTCTTCATTTTGGACCAGTTGAAGTCTAGCAATGGAGGTCTGACTGATACCAAAAAGGAGCGAGCGACTTAATACTTAATAATAAGACTTCATACATATACTGTGTACATTCACTTCATATGCTGCTTTGTCACTTTACTACAAATGTCAATGTCAGAACCTTCATTTTATTTTATAGATATACTTTTTATGTTTATACTGCCATGCTACAATTTAGGACAGTATCATACTTTTACTGTATTTCATTTTATGCTAATGTTTATTAAAGGTTTAAATGTTTAAATGGTCCGAAAGTAATGTACAATAATTTCAATCCTGTGTATGTCCTGTGCATGTTGCAGATTTGACAATAAAGTTGACTTTTTATAGTAGTACTGTATAGAGATCCAACATGACAACTACCGCAGTATGTAGGAAAACATCGTTTTTTGTCAGGGCTGTACCAGGCATGTCTCTTATACAATAAATTTGTCATTTATGCAGCAGCTGCCAATATATTTTGAGCTTAAACTGCTTCTTACAGGCAATGTGATGCACATTTAAACACCCAACTGCTTAAAGGCTTGTTTTAAACCATCTCACTGTTGAGTGTGAAAACCAAGTTATGGTGAAAGAGTGGGCACATGCAGACACGTTCATAGCAGCCAGATGTGTGCATGTGTGTGACCACACCACTGTGTCAACTGCACCTCTCCAGTAAGAAAAGGCGTCTTTGTGTGAATCAACATTCGCAGTTGTTTTCCTATTTTTATTATAATTATTTGTTGTATTTGCAATCCAACTACTTCTGTACATTTAGTTCTACTTTGGCCATTTACTTATCAAAATATTTTGAATTACATAACTTTTATACTTTAGAAAACATATATATACAGTATTTAAATCACCCACCCAATTCCTTGATACAACATTTTCTTTAAAATCTTTTTCAACTTGCTTTAATTTTCAGACATGCTACTTTTAGCTAGAGTGGCTATTTTGAGCTTCTAGCAGTTTTAAAAATGCTAAAACACTTTAGCTTTTAGCTATTCTTTTGCTACTTCCAGCTAATGTTTTAGCTAGATTCATATTTTAGGTAGTGATTTTCTCCTTTTAGCTGCTTTCAGCTTGCATTTAGCTAATTTGGGCTTCAAGTTAGTGTTTTGCTTCTTGTTATTTTGAGCTAGTGTTCTGCTTCTCTTTTCCGTTTCAGCTTCTTCAGCAATTTATCACTCAGCAGTAAGATGACTTTATAATTAAAAATGAAAATTCACTGATTCAATTTCTTAGGAGTCGACATCATGAAGCCAAACACACCTTGCAGTCACTAGCTCTAACCCAGATTGCTCTCTGGAGCTGTGAGCTTTATCCTGTTTAAACAGCCAAAGATATACGGCGAGGAGTTTGACACTGGGCAGACTTTAGATTCCCTGCAGTTTGTGTTTATCTAACGGACATCCTGACCTGGTTTGATGTGAACCAGTCCTGCTGATGATTGACAGGAGCCTCATCACACTGATTATGCCGGGATGACTCGGATAAGACGTTTTCTGTGACAACAGGAGGCTTAAATATGTCTTTCTTCTTGTTTTCTGCAGAAGCGTCACACCAACTCAGAATCCACTTGCAGAACCGGACCTACAATCATTTCAGAGAAAGATCACATGTATGTTGGCTCATGTAAAAAAAAAAAAAAAAAAAAACTGCAGCGAGAGACAACAGAGTTCACGATCAGGCAACAACTTAAACAGCACAAAATCAAACAATTGTATTATTGTTTTTTTTTTTTGCATCACAACAAGCAGAAATGCACTTTAAGCAGCAAAATAAAGCTGGTTGTGTAACTCGCTTCTGCCAGATCTGGGCCAAATATAGGCGAGCGTGGGAACATTTGAGAATATTGTAAATAAGAAGGGAAATACAGTATATTGGTTGCTAGGTAACAACATAACCCACATGATCTGACTCTGAAGAGACAGATGAAGTTAAACATTCACATCTTCCTCAAAAACTATATCTGACGCCACAAATTATTCCACAAACTTGGACAGTTGCTGTAAATTTCAGGAAGTCTTGCACCAGAATCAGGTTTACCCACTGAAAGGACCTTGAATCAGTCTGTGGCGTTCAGGCAACAAGTGATGGAACAAGGAATGATAAATGATATTCAAAAGGATTAAAACTATAAAGCTGATTATTCATGTGCAGCAGAAAAGAAAAGCAGATGAATACGACATGCCTAGAATACTTACTTTCCAAACAGGTGAGACATCAAGCAGCGCTGTTTTTAATCAGGTTTTATTGTTTTTATGACATTTTGAGTCATTTTTAAATACCATTAAAAAAATGAAAGGTGGCAGGAATCGCATCAGTCAGGTTCTCACCAGGTTAAAAATGTGCATTCAATCTAAATAACCTAACTGAGAAGTTCAAGTTAGACCAACGACATGATTTTTTTTATATTAGACTAACAAGTTGTTGCTCCCATCAGAAGAGACATGCTTCGTACAGTGATGAACAAACGTGCACGGTTGCAGGTGAATGTGCAGGCACTGGAGCAAGAACTCAAAAGGCGTTCATTATTAGTTTAAAATTCATGTGAAATTCCTAAAAATACATCCTACAAAGTGCACGTTTTCTTTTCTGTACAGGGTTATGAACAGAGTTGTGTTCAGGTTCTCTCTTTTTACACTTTAATGTATTCAAGTTACCAAGCATCAGTCACTTGTTGATTAAATTAATCAACTTAACATTGTCGTTTTTTCCTATCCTTTTATAATTATTTTCTTTTTCTTCCCCCCCCCAAAGAGTGAGGAAAAAGAGCAAGAAATTAAAAAAAAGTAAACTTTAAAAAGGGAAAAAGAAAGAAAAATGTAGAAAGCTTTTCCTCTTTCGTTTTTCATTTTTTCTTTCAAAGAAAGGAAAAAAGGGGTAAAGCCAAAAAAAAAAAAAAAAAAATCTTCAGTTTTTTTCCTCTTTTTCCATTTTTTTCCCTGTTTTTCCTCTTTAAGGAAAAAAGAGGAAAGAGGAAAAAAGAAAGGAAAACTAGAAACAAAGGAAAAAATGTGCTTTTTTTTCCCTTTTTCATTTTTATCCCTTTTTCTTTTTTTCTACCCCCTTTTTTCCCCCCATTAAGGAAAAATAGGAAAAAAGAAAAGAGGGAAAAGAAAAGAAAAAAGGAAAAAAAGGGTAAAAACAAAAAATATATATACAGTACATACCGTGTATATATTTTCAAATTTTTTTTCTCTTTTTTTTTTTCCTTTTTTCCCCTTTTTTAAGGGAAAAAAAGAAAAAAATTAGGGAAAAAAGAGGAAAAAGAAAGGAAAGAAAAACAAAAGAAAAAAGAAAAAAAGGGAAAAGAAAAAAAGGGGAAACAAAAGGAAAAAAAAATCCTCCCCCCCCCCCCTCATTAAGGAAAAAAGGAAAAAAGAGAAGAGGAAAAGAAAAGTAAAAAATGGGAAAAAAAACAGGGGAAAAAATACATATATACTGTATACACATTTTTTTTTCCTCTTTTTTCCATTTTTTTCCCTCTAAGGGGAAAAAATGGAAAAACATTAGGGAAAAAAGAAAGGAAAGAGAAACAAAGGGAAAAAAAGAAAAAAGGGGGGAAAGAAAGGAAAGAAGGAAAAAAGGGGAAACAAAAGAAAAAAATATTTTTCCCCCCATTTTTTTTCTCTTTAAAGAAGGGGGGAAAGGAAAGAAACAAGGAAACAAGGGAAAAAAAGAAAAAAAGGCAACATCCTATCTTCAGCGTTAGCATCATGTTCATCTGTGTAGCATGCAGTGGACTTGTATCTCTGTGCTCAACACTTTCAGGATGTTCATACGTTTCTTCTTTCCCTATTTATCCTGATGACTCCACTTTAATATCTTTTGTTTTATATCTATCAATAAAATCTGTAAATAATGCATTACATTTCATCATCTTAAACACTTGTCCTAATTTGTTAAAAACAAGGTGTTTTTGTGTGTGTTGGCTGATCAGGACCAACTTCTGTAAACGTTTGGCCTCAGAAGGCACATTTTCCAAACACTTGGTGTTCTCTTGTAATAAAAGCCTCGTCAGCTCGTGGTTAGAGCTTGGAGAGGAAGGGGATTCCCTCGTACATGTCGGCTTTGAGCTTCACCCACTCGGCCAGCCTCTGCATGGCGCCTTTCTCCTGACCCAGCACGCTCGCCGCCTTCCTCAGCTTGGCCTCGTTGCGCTCGAGGTAGCGCTCCGCCTCGCCTTTGATGAAGTCGAGCTTCTCGATGCGGCTCTCGTTCAGCGGGACGTCCTTGCTCATGTAGGGGTTGAAGCGGAAGTAGGTGTCGGGCGGCAGGAGGGCGTCCAGCATGGTGTGCACCTCTGAAATCAAATCTTTAAATTAGCATAACTAGTGCTTATCATCAATCCAGTCATCTTTCTTTGCCATCAAGTGTACTGGGACCATTTCTCCATAATTGATATTTACACAAATCAGAAGTTGGATTGGCTGATAAACCATCTTAAATTGCCCCCTCCCTCATGAAACCAGTGGCTGCGTAGACACCTCTAACCATGGTTTACAGAGGACAGAACCTGGTATGTTCTGTGTTCTTCTTACCCTCGGTGTCCGTGGCGCTGCTGATGACGTGAGTCAGCTTCGTCTTCAAACTCGTGTAGGTTGTGCCGTTTGTGCCGGCCGTCTCGTAGCGCCCGGTGCCCAGAGACAGCACGCACTGCAGAGGCGTGTTCGGCCACAGACACTTGCACTCGTGAATGGCCAAGGCTGTGGGGTTGTTGACGAGAAGCCCTCCATCCTGAACAGGAAAAGACACCTTTGGTACCGCTTTGAGATATTAGATCAGGGTAATGAGGGAGATTAGGTTTAATTTGTTATGAATGTGTAGTTGTACTTGTAGAGAAATGCTAAGAAGAAGGGGGGACTGGACAGAGAAAAAGACTGATGATACTCCTACGAGGGAATAAGGACAATCTGTTTGGATGAATGAGTCACCAGATTTAGTCCTCATGTTTTATCTCAGGGTTTCCCTACACCCCCGTCTGGACCTTATCCAAGCTCTGAAATACCTCAGAGTCGACTCTGTTAAGGACAGAGAGGTGGATTATCTCGTCATTAGGAACATAACACATGAATAAAAGCAGATATAAAAAGTAAACGAGGGACGTCTACACAAATTCCACCTCTGTACCGAGTCTAAATAAATCGTTTTTGAAGTTTATGTGTGAGTTTATGATTTTTCAGAATCCTGAGAAATATCTCTGCTAGTGCCCAATACTAGAGTGAAAGTGAGACCAGTGGGCGGCAAAGTTAGCGCAGACCGTTGAGGAAACGCCACAAATCCTGACAAGGAATGTGGACGACTATACAGCCAGACGCAATTTATCAACCTCCAGCTTTCCTGTTCAGCTGCCACGCCAGAGTCAAAGAGGAACGGGCACAGGGGAGCAGAAACGCAAAGAGAATTAAAATAGTGAGTTTACACTTTCTGGAAAAACAAAAGGCCCTAGTCAGTAAATACATTAACAAAAAGATGAGGGTGATTTTGTGACTGAAACGTGGCACAGGGCTATTAATGTGGACCTTTGATTTAAGAAATGCCAGGAGAGCGAAAGGGACGCAGCTAATTTATTTAAGTAGGTTATCAGAACGAAGCTAAGCCTTTAGCCTAATTGTTCCTAATTAGGAGCTTCTAAAGATATCTGACCCAATAATCAAACATCATGAAATGGTACAAATCAGCCCCTAAAAGGCATACATACAAGAGTGAGGGGTAGAAAGTAGAATATAATGGTGCTACTTCAGTTGTAGCGATTCGTTCAACCTTTATTTATACCGGTTAGTTTCATTGAGCCTCGAGGACTCTTTACAAGAGAGACCTATGCAAGTTCGAGATGGAACAAATCTGACTGGATGATGTCAAAAGCTGGAAAACCTTAGCAACTGTTTTAAGTCAACATTAAAAAACGGTGTCGTCAGCATAGGAATGTAAGGATGCATCAGGAATGATCTGACTTGTATTATGTAGATTGTGAAGAGGTTGGGTCCTAAGACTGAACCTTGTGGTACACCGTTGTTAACAATTAGATTAATGGAAGAAGTACCATTATGTTGAAGACAATGGCTTTGATCCGGGAGACAATTAAGAGGACCAACCAATAGTGTGATCTGAGAAACCAATTTCTGAGAGCTTATGACATAAGATGTCATGGTCCACAGCTGATGGAACTTGAATGCACATAGAGAATATTTGACAACTCTTAGGTGTTTTGAGAACCTCAGGAGGATTCTCACTAAACCCATACTGTTCATTTTCCAGCTTTGCCTCTGACACCTGATCGTGGCTTTAGAGGATGATTCAGTTAGAGGGGAGCCTTTTGTTAGAAGAAGTCTAACAAACACACACACTTGATGCAGACACACACCAATCTGAGAAATAAACAGCAACTCTCTCATTGCTGAAGTTTGAAAATGCAACAATCAAAACATTTTTAATGATGAAGATCCTACATTTAAAACAGCTAAAATGAGTGAAAATATACCATAAATTTAATCTGTTTGTTCAAATGGTGAAAGGGTTCAGGGATTATTTCATATTGCCATATTTTCCACCGTACATGTCGCACCACCGTATAAGTTGCATCAGTCCAAATATGTCTAATAAAGTGAAAAAAAAATAAAAAAAAAAACATTAATATGTTGCTTCGCCCTATAAGGCGCCTATTATGTGTCACTGCTGATGCGTTGCTGACAACCTGAAAATGTAGATGGCTGCCAAATGGCGGCTGCGGGAGCATGATCAGGACTTTAATAAGAACACCTAAAAACAATTGTTTTGTTGCTCGACATTATAGTAAAGGTGTGTCTCAGTTGAACTTGTCCTTAATAAATGCACTTTAATGGTCAAATCAGCTGCATTTCGCCTGGGCAGCGCAGTGACATGCAGCTGATTTGATGTTTGCTCCAGGAGTTATGGAGCGAGACGAAGGTGGCTTGGTATGGCAAGCCAAGTGTCTCATTAATAGCCACTTTTACCTATTAATGAGACACTTGCCATAATGGTTGAAACTTGTTCTGGACCAGTTCTGGGTCCAGCAAACTTAATTTATTTCTTGTTCCTAAACAAATCCTGTGGTTTTCTCCACCACCCTACCTCCCAGTCCATCCAGTGTTTAAAGCCTTCACCGTCTTCTAAAATGGATTGTAACACGGTCACCTCAGGTGATGTGGAAGGTTGGTGTTTTAATCCCGACTGTCAAGAGTGGATTTTAGTTTTCTCCCATTAAGCATGTTGGATAATGGATCATCTTCACTGCAGAGAAGTTGCACTGCTTGGAAAGTTCAGGGGTAATCAATAATTGTTCAGTGTAGTCCAGTTAATCCATTAGTGTCTCAGTGACTCATAAAAATGCAGAAGCCTGAATAAACTCCAGAATCTTCCCTCGTGGTAGAACACGGGCTAATTTTACATATCCATGAATTTCCTGTTATGACACGTGAAAACGTCTGCTGTGGAATCTGCAATCCAAAACGAACTCCGAAGGCTCGTTCCATTTGTTTCCCGTCTTCCCACAGTTCTCCTGCCTCTGACCTTAAAATCAGCTTCAGTCAAACATTTTGAGGGACGTCTCAGTTTGTAACAGGCAGCCGGGTTGCACAGTGGCAGAGGCAGGAGGGAGTCGTTTCATGACATCTGTGGAGACTGAAGGGGTCGATGCCACGTCGTAAATTAAAGCAACACTAAATATATTTAAAATAACAAGCGTATTTATTGCTCCTCTGGCAGAAACGATAAAATGTAGGTGCACAAAATAATAAAACGATGATTAAATGATGCTGATGTCTCACAACGAATGGATGTTGGCTTAAAAGCAAGAATGTCTCGTTTTAAAAAAGCCCATCGCCTCATGTTTTCTTTTATTGTCAGTGGATACATGAACTCTCCGTTTAATTAAAAAATATATATATTTTAAACATGCTTTTCAACTTTTTGTTTCTTTAACCCAAACATTAAGGTTTATTATTGTCACTTCCACATTTTAAATTTGATATCTTGTTTTAAAGTATATGTGTAGGATCTTAGTGAGTCCTGAAAATAATCAAACAAAAGCACTAACGACAAAACTTTTCTTAGAACTTAGACTTTTATATGTTTGTTTCTTTTTATTTTTTTTTATTCTTTATTTGACATTGATACCTCGGGAAAAAAAAATAAAGTTATGTAATCTGACAAGGTCGAGTCAGGTCCTCTGGATGGATTCTTCTTTGTTGAAACGTTTCATCTTTTATCCAAAAGACTTCTTCAGACTGGGATCTTGCAGCAAACTCAGTCTTATAAGCATCACCTTCGCAGGGGTTCCCAACCCTGGTCCTTGAGGAACACCATCCTGCATGTTTTGTTTCTCCGCTCCGACACACCTGATTTTAATTAGTGGGTGAGGCTTCTGCAGAACATGACAAGTAATTAAATCAGGTGTGTTGGAGCAGGGAAACAACTAAAACATGCCGGATGGTGTTCCTCAAGGATCAGGGTTGGGATACGCTGTGTAGTGGATCAACCAGTTTGCTGCTGACAGCCAAAACTAGCTGTTCATGTGCAGAAGGTCAAACATCAGCCTAATAATTGGTAGTTAGCACCTTGATGGCTGCTTGCTATTCAAAGGGATTTGAGTGATATCAGCAATAACAGCTTTGTCAGAAGGGGACAGTTGAACACGAAGTCTCCGCCCCTTTTTAATGATGGACGGGTTCTTTTAACAAAGATGGCCTCCTTCACTGCTCTCAAACCAACGTTACTATAGTTAAAAAAAAAGTGTGTTCTGGAATAATTTTGATTGGCATGTTAGTAACATTTTCATGTAAGCAAGAGCGTGAACGGTTTATTTTTTTGCTGAGACGTTTCATCTTTTATTCAAAATATCTTCAGTCCGAGGAGCCACAAACAAACTGGAGTCCCATATCTTATCACCAGCAAATGGCTATTTCCCACAATGGGTGTGTGGCGCTCGAGGGACTCCAGTTTGTTTATGGTTCCTCAGACTGATGAAGTCCTTTGGATGAAGGACAAAATGTCTCAGTAAAAAAAAAAGAAACCATCCAGATGACCAGACTGAACATGGTAGAATTTGTACCTGGATTATTGAGCATGAGTTTTGGTGTAAACAAGAGTGGTTCATGTAATAAAAATATAATAAATACTAATAAACTTTATATTGATCAACTCTGTCAACACAAAGATCTTGGTTGATCAACATTATTGACATCATAATTCATTGGTAGCGATACCAATGATACCGTAAACCCTTTTAGAGGATCCTCACAACCAAAATATAAAAGCTCAAATCAGCAACGTTCTCTTAATTAATCAACTTTATTGACATTTCTGTCATGATTACATCATAGTAGGAAGAATAAAAGTGTAATAGTTGCGTCTGCCTTGTGCGTTGCTTGTCTTTGCATAATCACAGCGACTCGTTCTGTTGGGATTTGTTAGGAGAGAAGCTCCAGTCTTAAAATAACAAACTTCTCTTGGAGCCCGACTCCAAACTCAAACACGTAAGATCATTTTCACCTCGCCGCCGCCGCTTCAACTCGTTCTAGACGGACCAATCTGTGGCTCAGATGACTTTAGGTTCCTCTTCCAAGGGCCCAAATCTGAGGGGATATTTTTACAAGTCACAGCCTACTCATTTCACCGGCTGCCAGAAAAAGACGTCTGCTGCGTTACCGTGGATCTTTTCCCATTTCCACTCCTAACGGCGGCGGCTGTGATTGACGCGTCCTTGTTCTCTGGTTTACATTAGATGTGAAAATAATTGGCACCTGCTCTGAAGCCAGGGAGGGGGGGGGAAGCACGGCAGCCGAGGTTTTCAATCCGCCCCGGAGTCTGATCTCCCTCTATTCAATCCAGATGTGAAGGCACACTCGTGGATATCCATCAGAAACGGCTCGGAAGATCAATGCCGACTAGAGACGTGTCGCATCATCGTCTTCCACGGTGCAGACGAGTACAGACGAGTGGCTCGGCATTGAGATTCCTCTCACGGATAAACGAGGCCTCATGCATACAGAATATCAACTTGTGTGCTTCGAAGTCCCCTTGCCTTCACCTCATCCTCCTCTTATCTCCTCATCCTCCCTCAATATCCTCTTCCTGCTCGACACACATTCCCTCTGGCCATTTCCATAGCTAGTTATCCTCAGAGGGGGCCTATTCAGGCGCATTAAGAATCCTGTCTCCCGGCCGCTCGGCCTCGGCAGATTGGATGTGATCTTGATGGTTTAGCGGGTGTTTGATGCCCTGGGAAAATAATTGCTTGCATAATTGCACTCTGGGGAAAGGTAGAGCAGGAAATGTATCCTTCTGCCTGCCCTCGGGCTGCACGGACAGGTCTCATCCCAGCTTGTCTTCATTCTCAAAACCACCCACCATCTCTTTCCCCCCCCCCCCCCCCCCACCTCTCTGTAGTGGAAGGATGGAGGGTTCTGCTCAGGAGCCAGAGGTGGAGCAGTGGGTAGGTCAGAGGAGCTCTGAGGACACAGCTGGAGGAGATTACGATGTAGCCTTTGATTGTCGAGGAATTTGAATAGTGAACGTTTGTAGTTTTCAAGATGAGTGTTTTTCTGGACAGGGATTGAACAGAGAGCAAACGTAAACCTAAGTGTTTTTGGTGCAAGATAATCAAGTGGGGAGGAGTTACGCTGCGTAGAAGAGCAGAAGTAGGTTTTTGTCTAAGATAGCATAGAGTGATGGGTGCTGATGAGTGGAAGGAGCAATTTTATCTACCACCAAGTTCAAAGGACATGATTACATGCAGCGTTCTCTCAGTGAGAACTGAACTAGTCAAAAGGGCCTTCTCCTACTCCGCTCCTGTTTCCTGGAATATCTTGCAAAAAGAATCTGAAGCTCTCGACCTTGACCTCTCTAAGTGGCTTTAAGCTGTTGGACTCCTGGCAAGAACCAATGCAGACATGTTCCTGTTTTTAGTTTTCTACACTAGCCTTATAATCTAGCTGTTTTTGCTACTTTTTTTGCCATCTTATTTTAATTTGTAATATATATATATATATATATATATATGCCTTTTTATGACCACTGTTGTCATCATTCTCTGTTGAAATCAGGTCTCTCTTGTAAATGAGTCCTTGAGGCTCAATGGGATTAACTTGTCTAAATAAAGGTTGAATGAATGAATGAAAAAAGACAGAGCCAGGGGGTGGCCATTGGTGGCGATTAATCTTCAGCCTCTTCTTCATGGCTACTGCAAACGTTTCAGAAAACTATACTTTTAAGCACTGGTGAACTCGGTAATGCTCGCTAATAGCGGAACTAGCTTTCGTTTAGCATTCTCACCTACTTTGAATTCCATTAGTGGAAATAATTTCTGCTAATTTTAAATCTAGTCAATTCAAGTCTGCACTAAAAGTCTTCAGGAGAATGGTGATTTGTTCAGAGCGATGCTGTGCTATGCAGTTAAGCAAAGCTAAGTGCCACCTGTTGACGTCGCCACCCTTTTAGAGGTTTTTTCCCCCTCACGACTTCCGCAAACGGTCTCTGACTCATGGTGTCAGTTTATAGTCAATAATGGAGACTTTAACATAAATGAAGCCAAACCAAACCAGAATAGGAAAATAACACAAAAAAAAAAAAAAAAAAACATTTTTCATACTCAGGAACATCGGCGACATTGCACACACAATTCTTACCCAACATTCTTTGCAACGCTCACGTTGTCTCTGGGACGCGACTCTCTCACACATGATTTCACTCATCTTTACTTTAATACAAACAAGATTTTACTGAGAGAAAATGGCTGATGACGCGCAGAATAACTTTGCAGTCGTTCATAAAAGTAGTTAACTACAAAGAGAATAGCTGAAGTGAGTTAACGCGTTACTGTAAATGACACGAGGGAGACGTCCGACACACGTTGAACGCATCACCCAGCTCCAGCTCAGCAGAGTTCTCCTCTGCCTCTTTGGTTCTGATGGACCAGATTAATTTCTGGAAGCTCACCTCTGAACACGGACGCTTGCGATTTATGAATTGTTTTGAGTTGCTCACTCACAACGTCGTCACATTACAGTCTTACAGTGTCAGCGACAGCAGTGTATGAGGAAAAATTAGCGCTTTAGCGTTAGTGGAGCTAACGCTTAAGTTAGTTCCGTTAACTTATTTATCAGTTTAGCGTAAGCAAAGCTAAATTTTTTAGTTAACGAATTAGTGGTTAGCTTAACAAACTTTCTGGGTAAATCCTGCGTAGATCCTTTTTGCGTCCACCACTGCTTCTAAGCAATATTAAAACTAGAAAGCATAGTTTCCTCAAACGATAGGGATGGTTGGTTGTATATTTTATGACAGTGGCCATCTTGGATTTTGACATGGCGAGACAATTTCCAATAGTGACCTTTCTTATGCCTGGATGTAGCCACACACCAAAATGCAAGACTGGCACATTGCTTGATTTTCAAGTTGTCCAGCTCACAGGTTGGATGGTATTTCCAAGACCCCTCGTCGCTGCTATGGGTCTTGCAGCAAAGTTGCTCTTAAAGATCGTCTGAGAAACGTGTGCAAGGTCAAACGATTCTTTTCCAAACCAAACAGTGTAAAAATAAACTCTGTACTTGCGTTGCCTGGTTCTAACGAGCCTTGACGGACAACTGAGAACGACTTGAAAAACGCCTGAAAACAATTCTGAGTAATCTTCAAATAATAAGTCAACGGTCGTCTGCGTTCACACGGCTCCAATATCCGGCCTGAAAGTCTCACTCCATCACCTCCACATCCTGCCTGCGCAGAATAAATACGTCTTAATATTACCTCGCTGGCACAAAGCCCCAAAGGCAAACTTTCACCTACCTTTGGAAGAGGCGTCTCGCCGAGCCCTGAGAAATAACCAAACCAGGCTGCTGATGCTTTCCTCCTAAAAATAAAAGTAATTTAAAGCGTCATAACTCATCTGTAACCAACAAGTTACGAGTGGTCAAATAAATTCCAGACGCACACAGGCTGTAAATCGTTTAATTCAGGGTACAGTTACACAGATTTGTCAAGAGATTTATTCATACTTTATGCTCTAATGAGGATCTGGAAGGCAACAGGGCTATGTGTAAAAGATTGGTTTACAATAACAGTATAAAATGTGAGGCGGTGAAGGATCGGTGTGGCTCTCACAGATGTTTTAAAAAAGGAAATATAAGAGCTGAAAAATCCACTGCGCTTCACAAAATAAACAAGAATAAAACCCAAGGTGCAGCTTGTAAATATCTTTATCAACTGAAACGCAACAACCAGAGTGTATCACTTGTTGGAGACTCTGAGTAGAGCATGTGATTTAATGAAAGCACAAGTTTGACTCCCGTGGTCTGAGAGAAAAATCAATTTGTGCCGTTCTGGTTTAGCTCCGAACGTGTCTCTGAAAGTCCGACCTTTAGCCAACCAGACGTTTTTACTACGATGATGTAATCCAAAGTGGAAAAGACAAATATTCGACACTCTGAACATGATCTTTTGGCTTTTACCTCTTCAGGGGTCTCCACAGGGAGTCATCCTCCATCTCACTCTGTCCTCACGCCAACTACCTCCATGTCCTCTCACTTCATCTTTACACCGTATTTTTCACCGTACACGTCGCACCGTCCTATAAGTCGCATCAGTCCAAATCTGTCCAGCGAAGTGGATAAATCCATAAATACGTCGCATCTATTATGCGTCACCGCTGACGACCCAGAAACATCGGCCGGTGTTGTGCCAAAAATTGATTGGCTGCCAAATGGCAACTTATAACAAGAATTTCACAAGATTCACACTTAAAAACAATGATTTGTTTGCTTGACTTTATAGTAAAGGTGTGTCTCAGTTGAACTTTTACTTAATAAATGCTTCAATGATCAAATCAGCTGCATTTTCGTCGGGGCAGCGCTGTGAAATGAAGCTGATTTGACGGTTGCTACAGGTGAGCTGGACGAAGGTGGTAGTCTATGACAAGCTCATTGTGTCATTAATATCCACTTTTACTTATTACATGACACAACAGCATGCCATACTGCTCGAGTGCCATCTAGTGGCTGAAAATGGTAGTGTTCCGTATTTTCAGTCCGAATGAATGAAAATGGTCATATCTCAGCCAATCATTGGTTTATAAATATGGGGGGGGGGGAAGTTGCTTCGGTGTATAAGTCACAGGGCATGTAAATTAGGCAAAAAAACTGTGACTTATAGGCTGAAAAATACGGTATCTCCTCTTTGTCCTTTTCCTGGCAGCTGCATTTCTAACATCCTTCTACCAATATACCCACTGTACCAGTTCGATGGTCATAAGTATGGTGTTTTGAACCAGCTTGGCCAAGGCTGCCTCAGAGGAGTCAACGGGGGAGAGGGCAGACTCCAGAAACCATCTTATCACCATCAAACTGGTTGGCCCAGTCCTGCAGTCAGCAGCCGACTGGACAATCCATGAAAACTGGTAACATCTGTGTCATCGAGCTGTGTGATAAAACTGCACGTTTTAGAGCGGCCTCTTATTGTGGTCAGCCTAAAGCACACCTAATCAATCCACAAATCTACAATTTTTAATTTATGAACCCATTGATGTGAGAATCTTTTCTGTTTTGTTTTTTTATTGTCTGTCATTTTGTTAAGCTTCATGACATTATAACAGTTGCCTTTAAATGAGTGTCTGGAGGGTTTACTTGTCTTTTACAGTACTTTTTACTGTGCAAGTTGTTTGATTAGTAATGAAGTGTGCGTATGTGCGACCGGACCGTCTTGCAACACAAAAAGCAGCTTTCAGGCAGGTTTGAGAAGCAGAAGAGCTTACAGTAAAACTTGTTTTTAACCGTGTAGATAGTGTTTAAAACACTATTAGATGGAGCGTTAATCATAAAAATGTAAAAAAGTAAAGATTTAAAATTTACCAACCTGAATGTTTTTATATCATTTTGTCCTTAAACTCAAAACAGCAGTATTTTAATTGTTTTAAAAGCTTTTTGTATTTTATTCTCCTTGTCAAATCCTTTTTTTTTTTTTTTTTTTAACTTTTGTGTAATAATTGGATTTTCCCCCTCAGAGAAGTTATGTCATTTCTTCTCCAGGCCTCCAACAACATCTCAGATGAAACAAGCTAAGAGGTTTAAAAGAGAAAATTGCCTTCTGGCTTAAATGCTGACGACTCACAGGTAGAAAGAAATCACTTCAGACGAGGCTGCAGACACAGTCAGCAGCTGAAACACTTTTTTTTTATTTTTATTTTTTTATAATTTTCTGCTGCCATCACTAAAATAAAAATAAAAATCTAGTTTTTATACAGCACTTTGAGGACAGTAAATAAATAGTAAAAGTGTTTCTTGTAGTGTTTTAAACTGATTTGGCTCCAGGTTTGGGCTGGCTGCTGACTGCAGACTTCAGGTGCTGTGATATCAGACGTGTCTCTGCTCAGGGACCGGCTCAGGGTCCGAGGAGAAAAGACTTTTATTTTGGGCCAGGAGCTCCTGCCGGCGCTGAGAGAGGTTTCAAGCTGTCGTTTCTAATCAGTCGTCAAACAAACCACAGAGAAACACACGGCGGTGTTTGTGTCGGGCTTGTTCCTTCATTCCCTATTCGCAGTCCATTTAGGGCCTTTTCTCAATACAGGTGACATTTTATGTCGATTTTGGCAAATTTGGGTAAAGTTCTCAAAGTCATGGAGTCAAAATAAAATTCTCAAGTTTAGCTGAGCGGCAGGAGTTCCGTTTTTTTATTTTAATCTTTTTTAAATGGGGTTCGTTGGAAAAGTTTTGTCGTGGATTTTCTGAAAAAGCATTGGAATTTAGACTAAAACAAGGATTGTGTCTGTGTATATATACCATCTATATACTGTATATATATAAATACATATATATAGATGGATGACTCTGACTCTGATATACAGTAGTCCCTCGTTTATCGCAGGGGATTTGTACCCAGAAGCCCCTCGATAAGTGAAAAACCACGGTCCACGAACGTTCCAGATGTTTTTTGGGGGGAATTCAAAAACACAATTTCCAACACAGCTTAAAACAGATAATATCTTACTTGTTACAGATAGCTCTTTGATTGGCTTCTGTCTAATTCTGACTGGACTGATGAACACGAGGAGAGGAGCGCTGAGGTTGTTAAACAGCAGCATCTTCTGGTGCAGCCCGAAGCTCTACGGCAAGAAAATAACATTTCTGCTAGAATAATCCTGTCATTAGAAACTGACAGGGGTGGAAATGCTTCTATTATATGTATGAATTATATATGTTAACATGAACTGCTATGGCATTTTTAATATTAGAGTTGTTTTAAAATAATTAAAAAATCCACTTTTTTTCCTTCAAACCAGCCACGAAATAGTCAGTTCCCACTGAACTGAACTCTATAACACAGCTACCTACTGCAGGTAAGACATTAACTGACCCTAAGCCTTCCACAGAACCTCACTCCTGATTGTCTGAATCGTCCCTTTAAGTGTGCAGAATGAGGTAAACGCGAGCGACCAGCTGTCGGCTGCTTAACGTGCACTGCTGCTGACTGTGCACGTTAAGCGTGCACGTTAACTGTGTGAACTGCTTTGTGCGACCCGTCCGTGTGATGTGCGCATCACATGTTGCACCGCCTCTCACACAACCCCTTCACCGCTCGGTGTCAAGGAAGGTGCTGGGAGGTGTGTGTGTGCGTGCGTGTGTGTGTGTGTGTGTGCTCGCGCTGGCAGAGCAGGAGTGTGAGTTGTTTGAGAGAAAGAGGAGGAAGCTCAGGAGGATGGACAGATGCTGAAGGATGAAGACTCGCAGCTGAGATCCATCAGCAGCCAGGTGATGGAGGCTGTCGTGGCCTGACACCCCCCCCCACACACACACACACTCACACACTCACACACAGCTGCACCTCCCTCGGTGTGCAGCTCATCCCTGTCAGTGGTTTGTGTTGGTGCTGCTGGTGTGCGTCTGCCCTTAACCTTAATTCTTACAGAACATCGGCCGTGCACTTACTGCGATTGGTTTTAAGCTGCACAGGCTGGTCGTGTGCGTGTGCATGTGCGTGTGCATGTGCGTTAAATGTGGTTGGAGTCTGGCAGCTGGAGCAGACTGCAGCCAGAGTCACCAGGGAGAGGAGGCGGTTATGAAGAAGAGTTGAAGGTCGGTGCAGTAAATGAGGTCAGCCTGAATAAATGAGCACTAATAAAACCTCCACACACAGCCCCCCCTCCCCCGCCCCCACCAGGGCCTCCCCTCACCAAGCCAGTGAGGTCCATTGAGGTCCCACCACCAGGTCTACTGAAGCTGGACTCCTGCAGCTCTGTTTGGACTCGCGTACTTTTTATTTCTGTCCACCTGAACTGCTGGGATCGAACCACAAACTCCTCACTTTTAGCTGCACCACCATGTCGAACACTGTCTTTGGTTTATGGTGACATTCTGGCAACTCAGACCGTCAGTAGTCCCTCGATTATCGCGGAGGTTACGTTCCAGACACCACCACGATAGGTGGAAATAAAACATGAAGTAGGAACTTTATTGATTTTAGTGTTTTTATATGTTTTAAGGCTTTATTAAACTTTCCCACACTCTTAAAATGTTCTACACTCTTAAACCTTTGTAATTTTAACAACATACGTATATGGACTGTGCCAGCTCTGCAGAACAGCAGCTCGGTTCTGGTTCTGCAGACCTACCCTGCAGCGACGAAGTCCTGCCAGAGCTCGACAGTTAGCGTAGATGTGCGTTACAAACCTTTCCCTCCATTTCAGCAGAACGCAGTGGCTGGAAGCACTGTTGGCTTCTGGGTAGTGTAGTTCTTTTGACTGACGTTACAGTGTAGGCTTATGGAAAGGAAACTACAAAACGGCAGCGCCTGTCCGAAGTATTTAATTTTGTTTATTTTTTATCCCGTGAGTAACATCAAAGTTGACAATCGCGTGTCGTGAATGATCTTGGGTAGAAAAACTGCGAAAGAACAAGTCTGGGAAAGTATTTTACAGTAAACGAAGCAGTTTTCACTGCACTGTCGTACGTCCACAGATGTTTTTAGGATTGAATTTTGTCCCCCACAGCTGCCGGTACTTTAACACGAACTGAACTGTTTTCAGCGTTGTGACATTTGTCCTTATAGTTTTCGTAGTGAAATTCAGACAATCAGTAAATTACAAGTAAGTAAAAGTTGCCAGACTGTGTAGAGTCTTTGGATGAACCAGAAGTAGGCAAGGCCATGTCTAGACCACAAGATGTACATTGGTATTTGTAAAAATTTTTAGTTTTTACAGTAAAATACCTCAAACTGCTGCTGCCAGTATTTTTCTGAAATCTTTGTTTCAGCTGAGTTCTGCAGTCATTCAGACATCCGGCAACATTGTATGCAGATGACACTTCGCTCTCACAACATACATCATCCTGGTTTTTATGGTGTAATTCTTGCAATGCAACTGCAGATACTTCTCTGTAATTATACTTTTTTTTACTGCAATGTGTCAAATGTGTATGTTTCACTGTAAATGCCACGTGGTTATTTTTACAGAGTAGCCTGACGTTTATTTCCCCCCACACACAGATTCATAGACGGAGCAGGAGGTTTTGTTTCTTCACGCCAGCTGTTGTCTCCAAACCGCTCTTTCTTCTGCTCTACATTTAGCTCTGTCTGCTGCGCCAAGCTTTACCGAGGTCACATGTCTGCTCTCCCTCCTCTCCATCCTGCTTTCTAAAACCTCCCGAGTCTTTGCTTCTTGTTTGGACCTCGGAGTCTGCAATTACACCTCTTGCTGAAAGCGTTCTGTAATTTAGCATTTCTGAGAATACCTCCTTTCTTTGCGTACGAGTCGCCGGCCTGCAGATGGTTTAACCCTTTTGTTTGCATGTGTTGCCCTTCATGAAAACTTTAGACAACTTTCCAGTACTCCATCCTTCCTCTGGATACTCGCTCCCTTTCATTTCCCCGGCTGTGCAGGAACAGCAGGGGGTGTCTGAGGCGAGACGAGCTCCCCCCCTTTCAGCTGCTGTGAAAGAAAATCACTTGCAATGACAAATATTAAAAGTCCCCCCCCCCCCCCCCCGGTCCTTGTTGTTCGTCTCTCAGTGGGTGACTGGAGTTGTGTTTCACCGAGCTGAAGTTTGGGGCTCTGATGGATGACTCGACTAACGTGTTGTCGACACGAGTTTGTGTCCCCAAAAAATCCTTCTTCTTTCCTAAAAGTCGAACTTCAGCAGTTTTCAAGGTGAAGCCTCAAACGTTTCCTGCTCCTCGTTGTTCGGAAAGAACAATCTAATCTTCTTACATTAAATCATTTATGTGTGATATTTTTACAGAAAATTAAAGTGCAACATTCCAAAATGTTTACAGTAGATCCTTAAAAAAAAACAACGTATTTGCTCATTTAAAGCGATCGTTTGACACATTTGACGTGTTTGCCGGGCCCCCCCCCCCCCCCCCACCGCCGCAATAAGCAAAAATCTGTGAAGTAGGGACGATATATTTATTTTTGTATTTATATATATTTAAACCCATCTCACACTCTTCCAAATGTTCTAAACTCTTAATCGAACATCATTTTAACAACATACATACGTGTAGCTACTAAATATTACTCACCAGCTCTGCAGAGCAGCAGCAGCTCGGTTCTGGTCTGACTTGGTTCTGTTTCGGCAGACATACCCTGCTGGTTCTGGTTGGCTTTCGGGCTCGGGGTATAATGGTGGGTTCCAGCGAGAACGCTGCACTTACGGGTGACGCATCCCACTCCTCGTGGGCCACCATGTAGCTCTCAGATTGACTGAAGCATCTGGAGGTCCAGTTCTGCTCTGGTTCTGGTCCGGTTCCCGGTGGGTTCCGTGCAGCTCTCTGCATACGCCGGGCGCCGAAGTCACTGAATGAATAAGGGTCAAATATTTTTGGATCGGATCAAAAACTTCCCCTCAGAAGGAAACAGGGCCCTGTTGACTTCTGGGAAATGTAGTTGTTATGAGCGGGGATATAGTTTAGCCGTATTGAGAGAAAACTACAAAATGGTGGTGCCTGTCCAAATTATTTCATTTTTTTTGTACAGTATCCAGTACTGTCCCAATCACGTGACTAAAATTAAAGTTGACAATCTTGTATCATGTAGTCTTATTTTGAAAAACTGCGAAAGATCGAGTCTGCGAAAATCAAATTGCGAAGTAGCGAGGGGCAGCTGTATTTTGTTAAATGGTGTGGTGGTTGACCAGCAGCCCAAGGTGGACACTGCCTCTCACCCAATGATCGAAAGTGCAGTGTGTTGTCATCACTGACTAAATTATTTCTCTGTATTTAATCCATCGCACCTGAGATACACCCAGGTGGAGCAGCGGGCAGCGGCCCGGGGAGCAGTTAGGGATGGAGGACTGAATATGTGGGCATGGCAGGGAGTTGAACCTTCTGGTCCTTAGTCGACTGCCGTCTTCACCACAGCGGCCCCTCATTGCTGGGATGAAACACCAGTCTGGTCATTTATGAAGTCTTCTTCCAAATAGTTATCAACAGTCGGCCCCTTATCAGCCATAACATCGGTCGTAGGACAAATAATAGAGGGAAAAGGGCAAAAGTCTTCATCCAGCCTCAGTTAATACCATCTTACCAGTTTAGTTTTAAAACACTGAAAACAGCAACAAGACCAACAATTAATTAACCAAACAAACCCTGAGCTGTAAAGTTGTTTTAAGGTCAATAAAACAAGTCTTTCACAAAATGCACATATCAGTGTAAAAGTAGAAAATTTACATTTCCTGCGGAAATGTGGTGTGATGTGATGCAGCTTTAAGCTGAAGAACTTGATGGAAAAACAGCTGAAATTAGCTAAAACATGCTGAAATGTAGCTGAAATGGAAGAACAGGCATAAATGAGCAGAAAAAAACAGAACACATATTTGCTGAATTAGGTTTAAATAAACAGAAATGAGCACAAAAATAAGAAACTGGCTAAAAAAATATGAAATTTGGGAGAGAATAAAGGGCTGAAAATGCAGAAATAAACTTAAACTACTGGAAAGAAGTAGAAAAAAGCTGAAATTAGTTTAAAAAAATGTGGAATTTGCTGAAAAAACTAAAATTAGCATAAACAACTGAATAGCTGAAAGGGCAGAAAAAGCTGAAACTAGTAGAAATAAGCTGAATGGAGCATGAAATGCTTAAATTAGCAGAAATAAGTTAATTAGGCTGAAAGAAGCAGAAATGAGGACAAAAAGTGGAAGTTCTCTGAAAAAAGCTGAAATTAGCAACAACAACAAAAATAGCTAAAAAGGCAGAAAGAAGTTACCAGAAGTAAATGGAGAGAGCACATTTTTGGTGAATTAGGCTGAAAAAAGTTTAAATGAATACAAAAAATGTGGAATCAGCTGAAAAGTCTTAAGATACAGAAGCTGAAATAGTCGTAAAAGCTGGAACTTGCAGAAATCAGCTGAAAGGAGCATAGCAAGCAGAAATTAGAAAGAAGTTAGAAGAAGCACAAAAATAACCTGAAAGGAGCACAAAACAGCTGAAAGTAGCTGAAGAAACATTTAGATTTGCACAAAGAAGCTGAAAGAAGCTGAAGCAGAACAAAATGTGAAAGGAGCAGTAAAATGTAAACAGATCTAAAGAGGTGAAGGATGTAAAATGAGCTCAATTCATTTTCTGTGAGGAAAAAAATGTCAGAAAAGACTAAATATTTCAAAAAGCTAAAGTTGCACCGATACCAAAAGACAAAGCAGGATTGTTCTGAAAGAGCTGAACGTTTTGATTCATGTTTTGTTGAAATAGATGAAAACTGCCACAAAACGTACAGAACAATAATGGGTCACAGTTGTGTGCACGCTTCATAAACATTCAAATATTCTACGTTGGCTAACGAAGACTTTTCTTTTTGCCTCACGTGCACTTGTTTAGTTAAAGGCGATGTTCCCAAACAAGCTGCGCAGATGTTTGAGTAGCACCACTATTAGACTGAACATCACTTCAAAATGACCAGACTGTCCCTTTAAAGATGTTTTTTGAAAAGCAGCTTTAATGTGTTTTAATGTGAATATGAGGATTTAGAGATTAAAAAAAAAAAAAAGTGCTTCATGTGAAACACTTCCTGCAGGGAACAGATCTATGTTCACTCCAACCAGCACACGAGGGCAGTGCAGCCCCAGGTTTGACTCCTGTCTCCTCCTCCTCCTCCTCCTCCTCCTCCTCCTGTGTGGGATCAGAGCTGAGGCCTCAGAGGAGACTGGTCTGTGTGGTCCTCAGCAGGTGCTGTCACCCAGCTCAGAGCTGCTGCAGGACTCCAGTCCCTCCATCCAGACCTACAGGACTCCAGTCCCTCCATCCAGACCTGCAGGACTCCAGTCCTTCCATCCAGACCTGCAGGACTCCA
>JARVLU010053968.1:0-11741 GCA_031762415.1 Simpsonichthys santanae
ACAGGTCTCTCTTGAAAATGAGTTCTCGTGGCTCAATGAGACTAACCTGGATAAATAAAGGTTAAATGAAAAAATTTGTAACAGAAGACGTTTTGCTTCTCATCCGAAGAGCTTTGTCAATTCTAAGAACGGTGGGGTTTGAGTTATAAAGCTGAGGTAAGGTGCATACATGTGCAGATTGACCTATCACATCTCACAGTAGGGGTTCGTTAAAATCTTTATTAATCTAACTCACAGATGGGCCACTCTGGTCACATGGATGACATTCCTGATAGGTGTGAAACTGGCTGGGTATCAGTCCTAAAGCTGCATTATAAGTTTTTGAAAGTTGAAATCTCTGAGGAGGTCTCAGATTTGTGGTCTCATACGTATGTACTGTATACTATATATAAATATTTATCTTACCTCAGCTTTTTAACTCCAACCCCACACTTCTTGCTCTTTGACTTGAGAAAACTCCTTAGTTGGATGAGAAGCGAGACGTCTTCTGTTACAAATAAAGTCCACTTGTTTTTGTCTTGAACTTTTTTTTTGAAAATTTTAATATATATGGCTAGTCTGTATATTTCCTGGGTTAAAAGGTTACTTTACGGTATACAGTAGGAAAGGGACATTTTTAAATAGATCTGGCTAAACACTTTTTTTCCTATTTGCAATCAGCATTTCAGATAACCTTTTTCTTCCTGGGACAAGTCATATCACTTACTACTTGTGTTTATTGAGCCTTTAGCTTCAGATATTCACAAATAGACTGCATTTATATAGAAACATGCTTAGTCTTACTGACCACTTGGTGTTCAAGAAATTTTCAAGATGTGGCTGAGGATGTCAGGTTGATGATCACTTCTTCTCTAGAGCCACATCACCACTGCCTACAGTTGAAATAGTTAATTTCTATGGTGAACATTTTGGAAATGCGTAACAAAATGGGACACAAGTGCATGCCAATTATTACTAATCTACTGGTTTTTGCCAGAGTTTTACTTTCACCTGTTTTAAATAAAATATTTTAAAAACATTACCAATTTAGGATAGAAATAGCTTTTCACTTTTCACTTTGGGTATTTACATATCTATTGGATAATAATGAGATTGTAGATGGCTAACCTTGCAAGTTTTTTTTTTTGGTAAGCTTTTATTTTATTTTTCAGATGGACACAATGTTATTTCTGGATGGGGGAAATTATATTTGTGACCCAAAAAAGTTGTCACATCATCTGGATGGATTCTTCTTGGCTGAAACATTTCGTCTTTCGTCCAAAAGACTTAAATCAGTCTGAGGCCATGCCACAAATTCTGCCCTATAAATAGCACCTTCTCAAAGTGAATCTGGAGACATCCAGTTTTGAAAGATGAAATGTTTCAACAAAGAAGAATCCATCCAGATGACCTGACTTGACTTTTTTGGATTCGTTTACCTGAATGATTGAGCGTTCATCAGGATACATTTTTATCTGAAGCTAAAAGTCCAGTGCACATCAGTAGAGAAAGTAGATGTTAAGTATAGATTTAAATAAGCATCATGCTCTGCAGAAGTACCAATTATGAGATCGTGACACCCACAGATGTCATAGAAGTCATTTATATGTGGATTCTAATGTGCATTATGCTGGTATAGTTTCTCAGTCATCAAGCCAAAACAACTGGATTTCTATTCTGTAGCTGAATACATTTCACTTCTCATCATTTTCTAATGTGCGTCCTTAGATAATTTTCTCTTTTTTTGCAGCAAGTGGATCTTACTGAAAGTTGGAGAGCATCTTGTAGAACAACCTTTCTCCCTCCTAGATCAATGGAAGGGTCTGACAATGTTGAGCAGGGTGGCAGTGACCAGCCAGAGTCGCAGCGCAGAAGGCAGCTGGATCGCCTGGACAGAGAAGAAGCCTTCTACCAGTTTGTCAACAATCTCAGTGATGAGGACTATCGTCTCATGAGAGATAACAACCTTTTGGGAAATCCAGGTGAAAACGCTTTTTGTTAAATTGTCGACGCACATCATGTTTTTTTTAAATAATTATGGGACTATAAAATATAAAAAAATGTTTTTTTTTTTTTTAATGTGGCATTTCACATGGCAGGTTTGTCCAGATATATACAGTATATATATTTAAAAAACTTTATTATTTTGTTTCTGAACTGACAGTTTATTATTTTGAGCATTCTTTCTTTCTGCCAGGGTGGATATTTTGTGTACATATTAACAACTTACTCAGTTGATATAAACTTGTCCATTTGCCCCAGATTAACAGCTTTGTGGTGAGCATGAGGAGGATGGAGGAGCCTACTGTGTTCAGAGTTTGTTGTTCAAAAAGGATTACGTCATCATACAACATTGCTGTATGGGGCAGCAGCAAATATTAAAACAAATAAATGTGGATACACTATTAGCTCGTTTTAATTGCACTGTTGCAGAACATGGTGTTGCATTAGTTGTATTCGGCTTGAGAGTATTTGATTAAACTTTATGCTTTGCTTTAAGGACTGGTGTCACACCAACACTTCTGGACTATTTATGGAAACTTGTGATTCAACAGCAGTTTACAGTAATGAGAAAACATGCTTTTTTATTACTTAGCTTTTAGTAAATTAGATCAACACTTGTCTTTTTTATTTTTTATTTTAACAGGTGCTTTTTTGACTTTGGATACTTTTCCTGCTTGATTTTATTCACTATGCTTGCATTTGTGAGTATGCTCAAAATGCAGTTCCCTGTTGGTTATCGAGGACATTCAATTTGTTTCTGTCCCTGGACAGTGGGAGGGGGAATGTATCTTTGGAGTGTCCTTTAGTGGAGCACCAAGGAGAGGGTAGTGAACGGACAATGTCATGCCCTGGTAAGTGTGGAGGTTTTTAGTATTGTCCTGTTGGTGGCGTTAAAGAAAACTAATATCACAGAATAGTTGAACATTGATGCTTGTCACAGTCAGTTTTTACCTTCCACATATGTACTTGTATTTATTTGGTGTTAATTGTGTCCCAGCCAGCTTCTTTTTTAAAAAATGCATTAAATCCATTTTTTGTTTGTTTTCATTGTAGGACATGGTCTGTCTCTCCCTGCCACCTGCAGTGTCTTTTCTTACAGCTGGTCACTAATGAAAAGAGAGTGAAATATGATCTAAAGTTATTGTGTTGCCAAGAAGTGCCCTAATGGAATGTTTTGTAATATTTCTTCCAGGAGAGGTGACAGAAGATGAATTGTTTAATAGACTACAACAAATCAAAGATGGTCCAGAGCAGCAGAATAATAACCCAAGCACTGAAAGTCAGGAAGATCAAGTTGGTAGGTGGATAATTTTCCCACCAGTACGAGTTTATCTGTATGACTGTACGAGTTGCAGGCAAATGAAGATGCAGATTGACCCCGTTTATCTTTGTAATTTCCAGAACAACCGGAGAGCTCTGAAGACTCTCCTGGCGGTGATAGCCTCTTGGACTGGCTAAACACGGTGCGCCGCACCGGCAACACGACCAGAACCGGTCATCGTGGAAACCAGTCATGGCGGGCTGTCAGCCAGACCAACCCAAACAGTGGCGATTTTCGCTTCAGTTTGGAGATAAGCGTGAACCGTAATCTGGCTGAACAGCAAGCAGCTGCTGAAGGGGAGCAGGAGCCCTCCGAGCAGTCCCCTGAGGGTCCTCCAGAGGTTGTTGCAAATCCTGAGCCACCAGTTCCTATGGAGACAGAGGTAGTGGAAGAACAGGTTGTAGAAGAACTTGCTGTCATTGTGGAGCCAGAACCTGAACCTGAACCTGAACCTGAACCTGAACCTGAGCCTGAACCTGAGCCTGAACCTGAGCCTGAGCCTGAACCTGAACCAGAACCAGAAGAGGCTGTTTTGCCAGAGGTTGAGAGGGAACCTCCCAGCCCAGCTGCAGCTCCACCAGAACAAGCTCCACCTTGTTCTTCTCCACGTAGAGGACAAAGAAGAGCCCGCAGTCGTAGCCCAGAACCACGCAGGACTAGGGCCAGGTTAGCCAGAAGTCGCTCTCCACTCAGTTTGGAGCAGCTTGATGGTCTACCTAATCCACGACATCCATACACGTCTATAAGCCCCAGTTCTTCCACAGATGCCCCCTCTGTTCCTCAAGTAGAGGGCAGTTCTCGGACTCGACAACATATACTTTCAAGGCAAAACCTGGTTGATGGTGATTTTGGTCCGCCACCCAGGGCTGAAGCCGAACTGGTATCAGAGGGCCAGCCAGTTGGATCTCAGGAAAGTGAGCCTACTGGGCTTGAAGGAGGTGCAGCGGGACGGCGTCCCCCAACTATAATGCTCGATCTCCAGGTGCGTCGCGTGCGGCCAGGTGAATATCGACAAAGGGACAGCATCGCCAGCCGGACCCGGTCGCGCTCCCAGAACTCCAACAACACATTTCTTTACGAGAGCGAGCGTGGTGGGTTCCGCAGGACCTTCTCACGCTCTGAGCGTGCTGGTGTGAGGACCTACGTCAGCACGATTCGAATCCCCATTCGAAGAATTTCAGACGCAGGTTTGGGAGAAGCAACCTCCATGGCTCTGCAGTCTATGATCAGGCAGATCATGACAGGCTTTGGTGAACTAGGCTACCTCATGGATTCGGACTCGGATTCTTCAGATTCAAACCGTGGAACCAGCACGCCTGCAGACTTGGAGACCCTCAACAATCCAGAGGCAAACAACGTAGACGCCCCTGCTGCTGATGTCGACGAACAGCCGGTGGCTGCCGCAGTCAGGGGGAGGACAGTGGAGACTGATGCGGACGAGGGCCTTGCCACCGGGCCTCAGGGTTCTGGTGGCAGGGCTCGACCCAGACCCCCCATCAACCTAGAGGAGCCCAGCTCGTTGCCCTTCCTCCGACTCGCTCACTTCTTCCTTTTGAACGACGACGACGACGACCAGCCTCAGGGGCTGACCAAAGAACAGATCGACAACCTCTCCATGCGCAGCTTTGGGGAGAGTGACGCTTTGAAGACGTGCAGCGTCTGCATAACGGAGTACGCTGAGGGCAACAAACTGCGCAAGCTCCCCTGTTCCCACGAATACCACGTGCACTGCATTGACCGCTGGCTGTCCGAGAACTCCACGTGTCCCATCTGCCGCAGAGCTGTCCTGGTGGCAGCCAACCGAGAGAGTGTCATATAAGTTTTAAAAGACAACAAGCCCCCCCACCCTCAGACCAAGAAATAAACCCAAATTAAATGTTTTGAACAGATGTTTCCACAGCTGGTTTTGTTTTTACATTAATAACCGTCACATTACAGGTTTAATCCGGGGTACTTCATCTTTTGACGTCGAGACGCATCCTCTCTAGTTAGATCTTTACTGCCACTCTAGATCTTGTACAAGCAGAGCATGCTGTCGATTAATGAAAGCAACAGCGCTTGCTCTTATTGATTGATGCTGCACACCTTCCAGGTAGTTCAGAGATCTGTTTTCGTCTTAAACCCTAAGTAGCACCTGCAATACGTTTAAAGTCGGACTTAGAGGCACAGTTTTTAGGAACACAATTCAAAGTATTAGCTGTAAATATGCTTGTAAAAATAATTCCAACTCTTTCTTTGTATCAGTAAATTGGTTTTGGATTGTAAATGACCTCTCGTGCAGATCGGGCTCATCTTGGCTGCAGTTCCTTTATAAATCGGTTGCAAATGAGTGGTATCTGTGCATAGCGGAGTTACGTAGACTTTGATGTCCAAAGGTCATTGCACAAAATTTAGTTCGCACTTCACAGTATCTGTTTTTTCTAATATTCACGTAAAACATCTCTATTACAGAGTGCCAATGTATCAGTAAAAGTCAATATGTGCATCGAATTCTTGAGGAGAAAGTGTGTTGTATTGGCATAAGCTAAACAAAACGAGTTTTTCAACTTTTGGAAGTCTGTAGTGTTTTTTTTTTTTATTACATTAAAAATGATGCAAGAATAATATCAGAATTGCAGAAGTGTACATATTCATAATAAATGTTGGACTGCTATAAAGTTTTGATTATTTTCATTTTAAGTATTGCATCAAAAGGCCTGATATTTAGAACTTTTAATTCTCGATAATGATGATAATCCTACAATCATTGTTTATTTTAGCCAGCTGTTAGTTGCTGGCTGGATTTATGAAATGACTAGAAATTGGCTTTAATGGAAAAAACAAACAGCTAAACCCATTGTATCTCAAAACGAAGGTCCCATCTAAATTGTGCAAGTTTCCTATTACCGGTAATTAATTAAACTGTTTTTAGGTCAGACGCAGACATGATGTTTGGATAAATTCATTCTGTAAAGATCAGTGGAACCACATTGACTGCTTTATGAGCAAATACTTCTCAAACTGATGCACTTCATGTGCAAAAGTTCCAAGTATTGGAATACGAAACGTGATATAAGTGTATATCATTAAATTGTTTATGGTGGAAACCTAAATGAAGTTGATTACCCTTTTCAGTATGTGTTGGAAGTTCTATTTCTTTCGGAAGTCATGAAGGTTTTAAATGCTAACGAACAGGAACGCTGGCTAAAGGTAGAAAAGGGCATCGCAATTAATGCCATCCTGTCATGTTTCACACTTGTTTCACTGTTTAATGTCTTAACTATTACTTTTTTTTTGTGGGACTTAAACATTTGAATGCAAAGACGTTATTCATTACCATAAACATGTAAATGAATTGTGTGTTTTTCTCTTGAGGTCGAGCTTCGGTTTGGCCTTGTTCTGTGACCCACCCAGTGCAGGATGTTAGCTGGGTGTTAAATGAAACTAACCGCTGAATTAAACAAGTTGTTATGCTATGTGATGCATTCATCACAGATATTTTCTGTATTTGTGCTTTTTTAACCGAGGCATGTATCTGATTACATCATGGGTTCATAATGCCTTTGTTTGAAACTTTTCTTATTGTTTTTAATGTGTTTTATTATAAAAACCTATATTAAGTGTTCCAATACAAGCTAGATCACAGTTGTGCTCTATATTACACATTATGAGCAGCACGATGGTTTTGTGGTTAGCACTGATTCTGCACAGACTGGACCTCGGGTCTTTCTCTGTGGAGTTTGCATGTGTTTGTGGGGTTTCTCGTGCTCAGGTACTCAACATGCATCTTCAGACCCAGGCCTCCCTTACATAAGAGACCTGTGACCTCGGTGGGATTTGACTGGTTAAATAAAGCACACAAAGCTCTACAAAGGTTTTCGCATAAAGAAATCAATTTATTTGCAGTAAAAACAAGTTCAGGTGATATTAAAATAAGCTGATGTAAAGTAGAACTTTTTGTGTTAATAAAGGGTCGTAGACAATGAACTTCTAGATGGGGGGGGGGGGGGCAACCTTTTTTTGCCATATGGCCACATCAAGATGCTTAAAGTAATCAAAGGGCTGCGTAGACAACTGGAAAATAAATGTTCTTTTTAACATAATTTAGAAGACCTTTTTCTTATTGTAGCATAGTTGGCATCCTTTATGAAACAAGTCTTTCCAAAATCCTAAACACTAAACTGGATAAGACAAAACTATTATAGATTATTATAATATATAAAGATTATACAGTACTTTATATATTACATGTTATCTTAATGCATAATACATGTTAGTGGAACTGTGCTAAAATGGGTAGATTTGTATTTCTAAGCCTTTAAGGTTTAGTCTAGTTTTTGAAATACTGTACAGTGACTTACTTTTTTTTTTTTTTTTTAAAGATTTATGTAAAATGCTTAAATCTCTTTGTCTCATTGATGCTGCTTTTTAAAATCAATATTTAAAAAGTTATTTTTAACTTAAGGATATTGGGGGCCTGATGGAGATTGTCAAAGGGCCACCTTTGGCCCCCGGGTAGTGGTGTGTTTGAGGTCCTTCGTGATTTCTTCATATAACCTTTATTTATACAATTGAGCCACTGGGACTCATTTACAAGAGAGACCTGACTTTAACAAAAAATGGTGACAACAGTAGACAATCATAAAAGGATGCATACAAATTGAGAATAAGTGAAAATAAAATGTTATTTAAAAAATGTAAGGAAAAAACAGCTAGGTTGTAGAATTGTTTAAAGTTAGTCAAATCAGTGATGTATCCTGGAGAAAAAAATCTTGAATAATTTTACATATTATTTTTTTTATATATAAAAAGACATTACTCGTATACCGGTAATCGTATTCATTCCAAAGTCTAAAATGATTTTTTTAAATTTTTTTTATTTAATTTTTTTGTACATAAAGTACCGACAGACCTCGAACGCACCACATCGATTATTCAAGGATGGCGCTCCGGAGTGCCTGTGGTCGTTTGTCGCTTTTTCAGAAAACTTGTTTTAAGGTAAACAACTCAAATGTCTCTAACTAGTATTTACGCATTTTTTTTTTTTTTTTTTTTTTTTTTAATAACTAACATCTCGAAATGTAAAGTATGCGTGACTTCCGTGTCCTCGCCACGACGTTTGAAAGTTGACAACAGATGGTCAAAGTGGCCCAGTTTACTGCTGTGGGCCGGAAGTAGGTGCTTTATCTCCGCAGATCTTCATGCTGCTAATTACAACACTCGTATTTACGTTAAAATCAATGACATTGACGTCACTGGTTAAAAAGAATACGCGACTCAGGGTGCTGTAGCGCAGTTTCACCACTGGGCGGCACTGTTTCACCTGGGAAATAATTCATCCTGTATCTTGCAGGGGTTTCTCCTTCAGCCCAGGCTCGGGGTCAGGTCTGAAGCAGCCTGTCCAGTTGAAGTGAGCCACCTCGATCATTTGGTGCTGACGGTGAAAAGTGTCCCCGACACAATCAACTTTTACACCTCAGTTCTTGGTATGGAAGTTGTTACTTTTAGGGTAAGTGTCAACTCGTTCAAGCTCATTACAAAGTAAGATTAATGCTAATATTGGTTTATAATCATTAAGAAATTACCAGTAATATAAGTGCTTTATTTCAGTGCAAATGAAGAGTTGTGTAAATAAAAGTTGACCACTAGAGGGCAGGCTTTGATTGTCAACCACCTGGTAAATTACTTATCCAGAATGGAGAGCCATTTCATTCAAAATTAAATAAATAAATAATGTTATTTAAAGATTATTAATAAATATTTCATTAAATAAACAAATATCCCCATGAAATAAAACATTTAAATAGAAATGTTTTGTCCCCCCCCAATATTTATTTTTATTCATTTCAAGATTTTTTTATTTTTTTATTTCAAGATTAATTAATTAATTGATTAATTAATGGAGTTTCATTTTGTAACACCCAGCACCCTCATTTGAATATAAGAACATGAAATAAAAAGCGCTTAAAATGAAAAACGGGGTTAAAAATACAAGCCCCTGAAATATGTAAAGAAGCTTTACAAAATAAAAATGTCACAAAAGGAAATGCCATTAAATAAATAAATCTTGAAATAAAAAAAAAAATAAAAAATCTTGGGAATAAACTAAACATTTATATTTAAATGTTTTATTCCATGGGAACATTTATTTATTTAATATAATATTTATTCATACTTTTTAAATAACACTATTTATTTAATTTTGAATGAAATGGCTCTCCATAATCCAGCGTCTGTTATATTAAAAATGTGTTATGCTTTAATAGATTTCCTCTTTGCATTTTTCAGGGAAACCGTAAGGCTCTTAGTTTCGGTCAGCAGAAGTTTAATCTTCACCAGCTGGGCCAAGAGTTTGAACCAAAAGCCAAAAATCCAACTGCAGGATCTGCAGATCTGTGCCTCATCACTAAAACCCACCTGTCTGCAGTGGCTGCTCACCTGAAGGTATTTGTCAGCAAAACTGTGTTCAGTTACTGATTTCACCTTGTCTTGACTTTTGTAATTCAAAAAAACAAGTCAGAGGTGAGTGAAATAAAAGCCTAGTGTCAGTTGTCCTCTCCTCTGCAGGACTGTGGTGTTGAGATTGAAGAGGGCCCTGTAGAAAGGACCGGGGCCACAGGGCCCATCACCTCGCTGTACTTTAGAGATCCTGACCTCAACCTCATCGAAGTGTCCAACTACAGCCAGTCGACAGCAGATGATTCTTCTTGAAACTTATTTTCAAGCTTAAAAAACTACACCCTGCAGCACAAACTACCTTTTTCACTGTGAAATGCTAAAACCAAAATGACTGTAATTAAAATCATTTGAGGTAGATAACATCATGGAGTTGGAGTCCTGCTCTGTTTTTGTCTGTTTTATTTAGGAATGTGCAGAGAGACTAATCTGTTTTCAGAAACATTCATTTTCAGGATGAAAATAAAGTGCCTTTACATGTACCAGCAGCTGATTTAAAATGAATGTCATTAGCACCTTTCATTATGCTGTCATATGACGAGCAAATAAAAACCTTGATCCTAGCTCCTTTGATTGTGCTGTGTCAAGACAGATCAGACGGTTGACAAATAAATAATCAGACAAACACCATCAGGAGCTAAATATCACTTCTTTCTGCCAACAGACGGTCCAACTTCTCATTGAATATAGAGCCATTAAAAGACAAAACAGTGAGATAGGCCCAGATTCTTGAAACCACATTAAACAGTTTATTTAAATGCATTATTTTATCTGTGAGACTTGGTGTTGCTATATATGTAAAGCTTTCTTATTTAGTTCATTTATTTAATATTTATTTAGGATCTGTATTAATAAATGTTTTTTGGGGGAGTATTTTTATTGGAGGGCAAAACCTGAAAACGTACAGCAGCTCAACAGTCTCTGAATGTCACAATTTTAAGAAGTTTAAAACAAACCAGCAAAGACCTGAAACAGGACTTCATAGATGCACCATCGCTGATTGAGCACGGTGGAAGGTGTGTGAATTGTGAATTTGTATCACCCTAAACACTCGTGAAGAGCATCAAAACAAATATATATATATATTCACACTGCATGTTGTCATTTTTAAAGATCGCTTAACGACCTAATTTAAAATTGTTTCTTTAAAAAGCTGTTGTGCGTCTGCACAAAACTGGTTTTAGTGGCTAAAACAAACGAACATTCCACTCTGCAACTGATCAATGATCTGAAAATATGAGCAGAGAAGCAGCTGAAGTCTTTGGTTGTTTAGAAGCAAAATGTGGAGAAATAAGGGGTGTTTCAAACCTTGGGCACAATGCTCTAAGAGCTCAGGACTAGACCCACATTTTCAGTTTTCATCATAAAATTCATGTTTCATGCTACACTTAATCAGGCACATTATGGTAAAGAAATACACACAAATAGACGTCAGTGTAACACAAGCATCCTCTAACTGAGATTCGGACTCAGATTCGGACTCATTGCTTTAAAGTATGAACTCTAGTTTTATTTGCTTTAGTTCTTTAAAATGTTTTAGCTTCTGCAACATTTTATTTGTCCACATTCTTGGAGCCAAAAAGGGAAATTGGAAATACACTCCGTCCATCTGTCCGTCCGTTTTTCATCCGGTTGTGCATGATAACCAGAAATCAAAGCTTGAGTTTCTGATATCCTTTTGTGTGTGTGTGGCTGCAGAAGAAAAGTTCCATTCAAAAATTGGGTTGCTAGGTCAAAATCCAAGATGGCCACCACTAGACCTGTCACGATAAATTTTTGCTGGGCGATGAATTGCCTCAGAAATTATTGCGATAAACGATAATATTGTTTAAAATTTGACAGTAATTAGTAATTACAGGCGGTCCCCGACTTACGGCGCCATCGACTTACGGCTACTCGGACTTACGGCGCCGCCCCTAGTGACGTCATCACACCTTACGTTGCCTTTTTTATGCAGCTTTTTTTTTTTTTTTTTTTAGAATTTTTTTAAAGTATTTTGTTA
>JARVLU010053979.1:0-11739 GCA_031762415.1 Simpsonichthys santanae
ATATACTGTATATATACACATACAGTATACAGTATTGAAGCTCACTCTGTCCTACATGCTGCCATAGTCAAGTACAGAACAGGAAAAAAAAAGTAAAAAAAGTAAAAAAAAAAAATAAAAAAAAAAAGACTTTTAAAGGACTTCATAGTCAGAGCGTCATGTTGTCAAAGATACAACCTTTCCCTAGAGACATATTAATTTATAGTAGGATTAAAACTTTTGTCCATTTCTAAATTTTGTAAAAGGAGATTTGTTCAGGGCTGAAATGGCAGAAGAGAAAAAGTCTAAAAATCCATCATGTGACTAAAAGTAAAAGTTACACTTGTAGGAGTAAACACATTATTTCTGCCCTCCTGTTTTAATTACCAGTCTCTGTGGGTTCAAAAACACATGAACATAGTAAAACAAGTTGTTGCAGTTTTTATCCCCTGCTGTGTCAGGTGCATTGCATGTTTTTAACAAGTACGTACACCGCGCGTGCGTCAACTCGGCGCCTGAATTAACAAAGAAAACGGTGACAAATAAAAAAAATATGAACTGAAACTATACCCGCTTTCGGATAAACATTAAATAAATGAATCAACAACCTTTTGGGTTTGGTGACATCCACCGCTGCTCCGCGTCGACTCCACACCGGCAGCGACCGTTCAAGGTGAAGTTTGACCGGGGAAAACTCCGCTGAAACTGTCGGAGGTTTGAAAAATAAAAAATAAAAAGCGCGGCAGGCTGGAGGGTAAAACTCCGGAGGAAGTTTAAAACGTGTTTAACTCTCGAAAAAAGCGAGAGAAGGAGAGGAATGAGAGCTTCATCTTGTCCCGGGAGCAGGTGGAAAGAGGTGCAACTGAGTTGTGCTGTACGCGAACATCATCTCCACTCCGAGCCCGGTGCGTGCCTCCTCCCACGTACAAGCTACGTCATCACGCAGGATTTTACGTCACACGCAACCCCAAAGTGGACACTGGATTCAAATTTACTTCATTTTTTTTTGTTTGTTTTTAACACAAGTTATCTCATTGTGTGCCGAGATCTCATGGTGACTTGTTTTAAGTTAAAATTAAAGAATTTAGTTTAGTTATAAACACAGTTACTTCAGTGCATACTGTGTTTAAACAGAAGTTCAAGTTCATGTATCTTTATTGTCATTCACATCTCATGTAGTGCATGAGGTGGAATCAAATTGTGTACTCAGGGTCCCAGTTACAGACACAAATAGCTAAAACATAAAGTATTAAAAGAAGCAGCATATAAGGATCTAAGATATACACTAAGGTACTGTACAGTATATGCTAAACAATACGCTAAACAATACGCTAAAACGTATCAAACTCAAGGCCCTGGGGGCAAATGTGGCCGTCCTTAACATCTTATCTGGCCCCCAAGATGTTATTTTAAATGTAAAATACTTTTATCACTTTAATTTTTTTCAGTAACCTTTGATTATGATGTCAAAAATGCAACAGAAAACCTCAAATAAGACGAATGAAACGCTTGTTGAGGAACCTGCAACCAAGAAAAGATGTTGGATATCTAACTTGAGTTAATGTAGATTCTGAAACCGGCCCTTAGTTTGAAAAAGGTTTTAATTTTGGCCCCTTTTTGTAAATGGGTTTGACACCCCTATACGCTAAAAGATCTAAGATATACGCTAAACACTAATAATGTAAAATAATAAGGTATATTAAAAAGCAGCCCAAACATGAGTCTGTCGTGAGTTAATGGGTATGAATGAATCCAGCAGCATGAGATAGTCAGCAGCATGCGATCAGCAGCATGGATAATCAGCAGCACAGGTAAGTCACATACAATTAAAGTGGCAGTGATTTTTTTTAAGTGATTATCCTGGTTAGGGATTTATGAGTCTAACAGTTTCAGGGTAGAAGCTGTTCCTCAGTCTAGTGGTTCTACATTTAATGCTCCTCAACCTCCTGCCTGAGGGGAGCGGGGCAAATGTGTGTGTGCTGGGTGAGTGGGGTCCTTTATGATGCAGGTAGCTCTCTTCCTGCATCTAGAGGTGTAAATGTCTGTGCTGGTGGGGAGGCTGACTCCAACAGTCTTCTCCAAAAGTATCACATAAACAGCACAAAATACTTTAAAAAAAAAACATGTAAGACACAGTTTTGAATGTTGCTATTTGTGCTGACCCTTTAGTTAATCAGTTCTGTGTCTTGTTGAACTCAGGATTGATAGAAATACACACAAGGGTCATAATGCCTTTAGCGTCTCTCCATTGTTGTCCTGTAATTCAGAATACAATTTTTTTTTCTAACTCTCAACAGCTCAGATCACTTTAGTTTCAGAAAGGAGGATTATTTGTGGTTCCTAGAGTTTCTAAAACTAGAATGGAAGGCAGAGCTTACTATGTTCCTTTCATTGATGTGAGGAAGACACTTTGCTTTAAGCTGAAGACCTTTTGTTTTAATGCATTATATGCATCCATTTAATGCATCCTAGTTAGGATTGGATTGGGTTTCCTGAGCTATCCCTTAGTTATGCTGCTAGATGGCTGGAGGATAAACTGACCACATCTCCTCACTCTGCTGCTGTCATTACCAGTGCTACTTTCCTTTTTTATTATTTTTATTATTATCAATAACATCAAACAGTTTTCTGCTTGTTTTTCGTAACTACTGTATACATAAAGCAATAGCTACCATGTCTGTTCCTGTCCTGTGCTTTCAAACTCCAGCTGGCTGCTCATCCTGAGTCTGCTTACGATAGAGGTTTCTTCCTGTTAAAAGGAAGTCATTCCTTTCCACTGTCGCTAAGTGCTTGCTCAGGATGAAGGATTGCAACAAAATAAAATCTGATGCAATCTTCTGCTTTTCTTAAATCAATAATTTTGAACTCATCTGCACTTCATTAATAGGGATGAAATAACTGTAATTAGATTTATGTATCTTTTGTGTAAATTACTGATGTGTAAAATACTGTTTTATAAATATTAAAGCTGTTTTCATTCTGTATCAGCTTTTCATGCATACCTATACAGTACATTTCTATCAATATAAATTCTGATATAACAAAGATTCAGGCCTAAACATTGTTCCTGTTTTTAAACTGTATTTTATTCTTGTAGCTGTATGATATATGCAAACATATATGACATTACCGGTACTTGTTTATATTTTTTCCACTTCTATCATTGAACAGAATGTAGGCCTTGGGCATGATTTATAAAACGCAACCTATAATTTAACAGGTTTATTGTTTGGATAATACAGCAAATAAAGCCAACAAAGATATTACTATGCTGCTATCTTTGAACGTGTGGATTAAAATATGATTAAGTGCTGTTCTTTGCACTTTATTTTCTTCTTTATTGCCACAGCTGTAAAGATGGCTCTCATAGGAAGACATAATCTGTTTTTTTGTTTTAGCCAACTGAAGTCAGTTTTTATTTATAATGCGCTGTAAAAGACACACCTGTAAAGATCTGCTCTGTGTCATCATATCGCACACCAGTCACTTGGATTCACTGAAGGAAAATGAGCTTTGCTTGTTTTATTTTTACTTTTTACATTTAGATAAAAACTAAAATGTGTATTACTGTGTTTCATTGGCAGAATGTGGCCAAAACTGTGATTATTATTATTTTTTTACATTTAACATAGAGAATCTGTACAACCTGTTGATAAACAGACCACTACCGGTGCTTAATCTGGAGCGCCCCCTGCTGCTAGTTCTCAGGTAGTACATTAAAGATGACTTTTATAAACGCTCTGATTCTAACTGCAGGTCATTTAGAAAACAGAACAAATTGTACTTAAATTAATAAAGGTCATACGCACTCTGTCCATTTACAAAGCCTGTTTTTTTGTATAGTTTTGTCTGATTAATATGTTGATGATGTTTTATCAACACCGGGCACCCGACCTGCCTCCATCTAATGTGTCCTAAAAACAAATCCATGTGGCTATTCAATGATAAAAAGGAGGACGTTTAAAGGGGTAAAATGTGTCTTTTAGAATGTTTATCTAATCCATGCTTATTGTTAAAAAATGTAGCGTCAGTGACGCTTAAATCACTACTTTGGATAGGAAGTGCAGAATTAATGAAAATTATCGCTCACACTTAAAACAAGTGTTCGAATAAAAACAAAACAAAAAAAAAAAAAGTCTGTAAATTGATGTTTTTATGTTGCGTTTTTCTATCTTTTTGCATTTTATTCCTCTAAAAGTATTTTAAAATGGCACGTCAAAACCGTTACCTATAATATTGTGAACCTCACTCTGATATTGGGACACTGAAAACCAACAAAAAACATAATCAAAACTAAACATGGAAACAGTTTAGAAAACTTTGTGCAAAACTTTTAAACTACTCACATTTTTTTTTTCAAGGAGTCAGACCTGTTTGTCTTTTAAAGACATTTTAGATCTTTAAAGGTTTTTAAGATTTGGGGGAACTTTGGCTGTAGTGCAACTTAACAGCTCTTTGTGAATCAGGTTGTTGGAGCTAAATTATTATTTTTGAATCAAAAATGTTTTAGAGAATAAAACAACTTGTGGTAAGCTGAAGGTGAAAAAACATCTTATTTTAAAATGTTTCATTAACCTTTTCTGTGGCAACACACCACCTCATCTTTGAATCAAGGAGCCTTCTCCTCATGTCTGAATGAATAATGCTACAAACAGAAACATTCTTCTGAACATGATCAGGTACTGGAACATCTATAAATCAAAAAGCAGGAAAAAATTGTTTAAATGAAACTTATTTAATATCTTAATGTTAACATTTTGTTTAATGTGTTTCAACCTCTTTAACTGGACTTTACTAAATACATACATACATAAACACTTTAAAAATAAATAAATAAAAATTACAGCCATTTTCCTACAAAGCAAAAGAGTTCATTGAGGCCAACGAGGCCTGGTGGTGCTGCGGCTCCAAGTCAGGACATTTTTCATGCAAAATGCATCAGGACTGTTAAACGGTGTGGAGCCCATGCAGTTGCACGTGTGAGAAATGTGGCGGCGCTGATCTTGGCTGTGTTCCACAAAGTACGGCTCGTGGGCCCAGAGAGAGGCATGAGAGTGTGTTTTCCCTGCTCCAAATCAAAAAGTTTTGTCTTCACTTATTTAATCACATTAAAAGATCGAGTTACCTGCACGATTTGTTCTCGTTTCTTTAGAATGATCTCATTAAGACAATTAGACGTCACATTAGAGAAATGTGCGTTTTTGCTTTTAGACTTTTTTTAGCATGTTTTTGGCTTTTTAGCTTCTTTTGCTAACTTTAGCTATACCTTTGCTACTTTTAGCTAACACACACACACACACACACACACACACACACACACACACACACACACACACACACACACTTCTTTTAGCTTTTACATGTACTTTTTGTTTTTAATTTTAGCATGTTTTTGGCTTTTTAGCTTTAAGCCTGGCTTTAGCTCATTTTAGCTATACCTTTGCTACTTTTAGCTACTATTTGACTTCATTTACCTTTGCTACATTTAGCAAGGTTTTGTCAAATGTCAAGTTTTAGCTGTTGTAGCTTTTGGCTGGCTTTGGTCTTTAATTCCCAATTGGCTAGTTTTAATATACCTACTTCAAGCTTTTAGCAGCATTTTTGGCATTTTAGCTTTTACCTAGGCTTCGGGTCTTGTAGTAACATTTAGCTTTTAGCTAGGTTTTTTTTATTTTTATTTATTTTTTTTTACTTTTGGTTGGTTTTTTGCTAGTCTTTGTTGTCCTTTAGCTGTTTTTAATACTTTGAGCTTCATTACTTTTTAGCCTTTTATCATTTTAGATTTTTGCTAGCATTTTTTCCCCTACGTTTATTGATCTTTTTGTTACTTTTAACCAACCCTCTGTTTATATTAGTTACTGCTGCATTTAACCACTCACTTTCAGCTCCTGGCACAACTTTCACCACTTTTTATGCAGAAAACGCAGATTTCCTGCTTTTTTTGTTTGTTTGGCACCTGAGCTGAGATGAAAGTTGCAGTTCTCGTGCTCAGATGAAAGTTGCAGTTCGTGCTCAGATGAAAGTTGCAGTTCTCGTGCTCAGATGAACAGCTCTGTTTCTGCAGACAGATGTCAGAGCTGCAGCAGCAGAGCAGTCTCCTCCCCCCGAAGAGGAGCGTTTCTCCTCCGGACTTACAGGAAGAACTTCTCTCTCTTCTTTTTTCGGCAGAGTTGTTCTGACAGACCTAGAAACGCTTCTTGTTCTCGTCCAGTCGCCGCGGGAGGAAGTCCCGGGATGAAGCTGGGGGCCGCTGGGGGACCCGCCGCGCCGTGAAGCCCTGACGCTTTCAGAGTCTGTCGCTCACAAATGGGGAAAGCGGAGCAGGTCTGCCGCGGGGCTGCGGTGAGAATGTCCGAGCAGATGTCCAGCTTCCTGCAGATCGGAGACATCGTGTCTCTTTACGCGGAGGGCTCGGTGAACGGCTTCATCAGCACTTTGGGGTAGGTGCGCCTCTTTCTGCTGACGCTCCTCAGGTGGACTCTGCTTCCTGTGTCACCTCTGACACCAGCTCGTCTTCACCTCCATGTTGCTTTGAGTCAGAGTTCCAAGTGCGCGCGGCGGCTCGAGGCCTGCGCAGCGCGCGAGCTGCGAGTCAGGAAGTCTTTTTGACGCAAAATGCGACAGGACTCCACGCGACAAATGTGACGCTGAGCTTTATTTGCTGTGACCCCCCCACCCAAAGTGCGGCTCGTGGGCCCGGAGAGGAGCGTGGGAACGTGTTTTCTTGGGTCCCGCTCCAAATCAGAACGTTTTGTTTCCTCTTATTTAATCACGTTGAACAATCCATCTGCAAGATTTGTTCTTGTTTCTTTAGATTGATCTCATTAAGATAATTAGACGTCACATTAAAGAAATGTGAGCCTTTTTGTGCAAGCATTGGTCTGTTAGCAAAATATATTGCGAACCACTGGATACATTTTAATGAAACTCCTAGAAAGTAATTGGTAGATATACATCTACAAGTGATGAATGTTTGGAGGTAACATATATCAAGCTGGCTGACCTAAACATCTCACAAATGGAGCAACCACAGTCAGTTTTACAGGTAATGTGCTAAAATCTGCTGTGGTAAATGAGACCAAAGTACAACACACATTCTGGGCTCTAACAAATTGCACAAGATGATTGCTATAAAAGTTGTTTCTAAACTATTGAAAGTAAACTCTATTTGTCTATTAGCAAAATATCACATACTTGACAGATTTTAATGAAACTTTCAGACCGTAAACATTAGATGTATATCTTCAACCAATTAATCTTTGGAGCCAACTTCATGCACAAACTAGCGGCGTCTGCAACACAAACAGCTATAATTCAGTCAATTTGACAAATATTAGGCTAAAATTTGTTGTGGTAGTTGTTGATATAATAATCCACAACATTTATGTTAAGTGTTACACATTGCACAAAATGTTTGATTCAAACTTTGACGTTATATCTCTGAGTCAACTCTGTTTGTCGGTATCATGAAACTAAGTGTTGCAGAACATTAAGAGGCAACAGTTTTCCCCTCTTGTGTTCTGCAATACACCAAACAAGCAGGTCTAGATTAGATCTGAGGCACATGCAACACTGCAACATGCTGGTTTCAAAGTAAAGCGGTCAAGATTTTTATCACCTTCAGTTGTTAGACTTCTTGTAGTGCTCGTAGAAACCATCAGGCCTGGGATTAGATGCCTTCTGCCCACCCCTGTGTGATATCTGAATAAATTGGAGAGGGGTGGGTTGGTGTCAGATCCAGCACATCTCAGGTTTGCCACAGAGAGAGAGGTAGTAACAGAGGCGAAACAACTAATGCTGTGGCTCAACAGTCTGATGAAGTGATGGCATAAAGTCTGTGTGATCATCCACCTGCTGGATTAAACAACAACAAAAGATTTATTACTGAGGGAAGATCAATGATGTTGCTCTGCATATTTATATGAATAAAAAAAAAAGTTAACTTCAATGAGAATCCGCACAGGGCGGCGCAGTGGCTCAGTTGGTAGAGATGTTGCCTCTCAGCGAGAAGGTTTCCGGTTCAAATCCTGGCTAGGGACCTTTCCGGGGTTGAGTTTGCATGTTCTCTCCGTGCATGTGTGGTTTTTTTCCAAGAACTCCAGTTTCCTCCCACAAACCAAAAACATGCATGTTAGATTGACTGGTAGCTCTAAATTGTCCCTATAGGTGTGCGTGAGAGTGTTTGTCTCGTTTGTCTCTGTGTCCCTGTGATGGACTGGAGACCTGTCCATGGTGTCCCCCTCCCCTCGAACAGTGACAGATGGACATGGTCAACAGTGACCCCTGTGACCCTAAAACGAAGAAGATGGTACAGATAACGCAACAGTCGAAGAAGATGTGATTTGATCAACAAGCAGAGGGAAATCCAACAAAGATACGTTGTGAGCTTTGTTTCAGAAAACAAAACAGCCCGCCTCAAACACTTAATTCTCAATATAGTTTCCACGAGTCAGAGTGTGGCTCAAAGGTGACAACTCATGGAGAAATTGGTGACCTATGACATCACATTGTTACTTTTTGGAAACAAAAGGAAGAAATAGCTCCGGTCGCTCTGTGGCCTCTGCAGAAATGATGTTAAAAGGCTGGACTGTCCACGAGGAATGAGCCTGCGCCCTCGTTCTCTTTTCTTATTGTTCAATTTTATTTTAAACTCTGTTTTCTTCCCCTCCCCCTACAAATAGCAGTTTCTTTCCAGCAGTTGGACAAAGACCATCACAGAATGCAGATTCTGTGAAAGTATTCACTCACAGCTAGTTTGCATGGAACAGCGTTCCCTGATTCCCAGCGTGCCGGTTCGTGGACACCAAGTCAAGCCTTTAGCTGAAAAGCTCCCTCATTTACAAAGGCTTCTGTTAATGCAAATGCAGCGGGAGTAGGCGCCACACATTTCAAATACACAAAAAAGTGCACAGCCGCGATTGTTCGCACCTTCTGTTGTTGCGGAGCGAAGCGGTGAAATGCTCTTATCTGGAGTTCTTACGTAGTTTGGCAATGTGTCTGCAGGAGCCTGACGGAGAGCAGCCCCTCCCTCAGCTGCACGAGATAGACCGTGCCCATTTTTGCTCAGGATCATGTGAAATATTTCAGTTTTTAAGACACTTCATATCACAAAAACAAAAGTTCGAGCTCCACAAAGGCCTGAAGGATTTGCTTTTTTAGTCTCCGAAGAGTTTTAGTTCAGCAGATCAGCTGTTTTTTGGTTCTGTTTCACAGCACTTTTGCTTTGGATTATTTAATTTGTGGCTAAAGAAATGCTCGGATGCAGAGGCCTTGTATTCCTTGAGATTTTTTGCTAACAGGCAAACAGTGTTGACGCCAGTAAATAATGCTAGAGTTTTAAGCAACGATATTGCACAATGAGTAGCACTTGAAGTACGAGTTGTGAAGGACTCTCAGCTACAACTACGCCCAACTGTAGCTCCGTAGCTGCAAAACGGACTGAATTAGTTGTGTTGTCCAAGGTCAGCTGTTTGCGGCGGCCATCTTGAATGATGTTGTCTTTAAAAGTTCATAGTTGTAACCAAAGCTCCATTTTTTTTATTGTCTGAAAGTTTTATGACAACTTGTTCAGAAGTTCGCGAGGTCAAAGTTTTAAACAAAGGTCTTTGTGCAGTCTGGTATACCTGGGTATGTGTGTCTGTTAGCAAAATATCAAGAGATCAGTGGACTTATTCTAATAAAACTTTCAGAAAATAACCATTAAGTGATTAAACTTTTGAAGTTGACTCAAATCAAAACGACTGTCACAGTCAGTCGACCTTAAAACACATAAAAAAAGTTGGTCAGTTTTACAGACATGGAGCTAACACTTGGTGTGGTGGTAGTTGAGACTGATCCCCATTACCTTTTCTGAGGGCTAACACCTAGCCCCTGTAAAAACCTGATCAACAACAATTCCTAGTCTACATTGTATGTTGAGTTTCAATATTGCTTCCTGCCTTTGAGTGTGGGATGTAATTAAAGCAGTGTTTTTTCCCCTGCAAGTTAAAACCTGCTCTAAGAGGCCGTGATGGATGAATCTTCCTCACACTGCACTTATTCTTCTGTTATCTTTATTAAACGCCTCAGAGGAAACCCGACCTGGTTGCTGTGTGTTGTTGTGTCAGTGTGATCACAAGCAAACAGCTATTATTAGCCTGTGTGTACCCAGCCTGCTGGACTTATCTGTTTAACTTGGTTACAGAGTGTTGGGCCCCGGCGAAGCCTTTCTCTCCGCAGTTACTTATTTATGAGCTCGGACACTTTTCCTGCGCAACGTCCTGTTAATGTTTCCTGCTGGGCTCAACTGTTTCTCATACAGATGTGCTTCTGAGACGGAGAGCCCGAGGACTGACGCTGATCGAGAGAGTGGCAGACAAAAACGGAAATGGCTCCGCTCGCTTGTGCACGGCCGCCAGCTTTGTGCGAATTAATGTGCGTCGTGGTCCGTTTCTCCTCCGAGGACTAGATGAATGGACGTTCTTGTTGTGCAAAGGGGTGGGGATGAAATGTGATCATAGAAAGTCTTTTAAAACCTGTGTCTGTGTGTGTGTCTGTGTTGCCAGATGATTATCATTTTTATACAGTAGTTTAATGGTCTATGGAAGATACGATCAATAGTTTAGAAAAAGGATAGTCTTGGTCCGCTGGGTGAGAAAGTGCTCTTCTCTCACCCCTGGTTAACTGAGAAAGCACACTCTTACTGAGAACATACAGTGGTTTGGGTCAAAATAAGAATTTTAAAGCGACAGGACATTTTATCACTTATCTGGCAACGCTTGTGTGTGTTTGTGTATGGATGGGTGGATTATAATAAAACTTTCAGGTAATAATCATTGAAAGAACTCGCTCTGCGTGCACTCTGAGCACAACATCTTTGGATATTGAATATCATGTATGATATTCTCAAGGTTTGGCCAAAATGGCTTCAACTCTGAGCACAAGATGTCTTTAGTCTAAAACTGGTGGCGAGCGATATGCATTCTTTTAAAGAGTGGTGGGGCTTTAACTTTTGTCAGCTTTTTTATTTATTTATTTATTTTTAAACAAACCGGCCTTGAGAGAGCGACCTTGGTGTTTGACCTTGCCTCCAACTTGTTGGTGTCAGCTGATGCTTATCAGGATACAGAAACCATGAAGTTAACGTTAAAACAAAAATGACATTTGCTGCACAGACAAATGTACAAAATCCATGATTTAAATGATTCTCTGCTGCTAAAATGTCAAATTTAAGCTAAATATCAGTGAAAATAACCAAGTTTCTGCTATTTTTGTGTTAACTAAGGTTGATTAGTGGCAGCAGCTGTCTTGAATTGGATCAACTTCAAAAGTTAATTAGTTGTGGATGTACATCCAATGACGTTTTGAAAGTGTCATTAGCTCTGTGGTTGGACATATTTTACTAAAAGACACATAGTTGACTCCATTAGTTATTGTCAAAGTTATAAAAAACGATCTCATGCAATCGCTCGGTGCTCGGAGTACTTGTTGAGGGTGACTCTTGGCTACTATCAAATCCAATTTTAGGTCAGTACCTATGAAATTAACTGATTTATAGCTCTTCTTATTGCTAATGTTGCATATAGCTAAATGTTGTCCACCTTTAATGACTCCAAATATGAGAGAGTGAAGAGTGTTTGATTATCATCAGTCTGGAAAATGCTACAAAACCATTTCTAAAGAGTTTGGACTCCACCAACCCACACAGTCAGACAGATTGTGTACAAATGGAGGAAATTCAAGACCATTGTTACCCTCCCCAGGAGTGGTGGACCAACAAAG
>JARVLU010053992.1:0-11736 GCA_031762415.1 Simpsonichthys santanae
CCGACTCTGGACATAACTGGTCTGAACAGAGGCGGCCGCAGTCAAATGGATGAGCTGAAAACTCTCTGTGTGCATCCTGGAGGTGGCTTAGCTCCAGGGCGCACGAGGCCAACTCTGGACGTAACTGGTCCGAGCAGAGGCGGCTACAGTCGGACACATGAGCTGAGAAGGCTTGGCGTGCATCCTGGAGGTGGCTTTGCTCCAGGGTGCACGAGGCCGACTATGGGTGCAGCTGGTCCAAAAAGAGGCAGCTGCAGTCGAATACATGAGTTGGGAAAGCAGGGTGTGCATCCTGGAGGTAGCTTATCTCCAGGGCGCACCTGGTCTATGTAGCTGGTGTGAGAAGAGGCAGCTGCAGTCGTATACATGAGCTGGGAACGCATGGTGTGCGTCCTGTAGGTGGCTTAGATCCAGGGTGCACCAAGGCGCATGTGGATGCAGCTGGTCCGAGGAAAGGCAGCTACGGTCGGATGGATGAGCTGGGAACACTCGGTGTGCGTCCTGGAGGTGGCTAAGCTCCAGGGCGCATGAGAGCGCATTTTGGATGCAGCTGGTCCGAGCAGAGGCAGCTGCAGTCGCATGGATGAGCTTGGAAGGCACGGCTTGAGTCCTGGAGGTGTCTTAGCTCTAGGGTGAACCTGGCCGACTCTGGATGTAGCTGGCCTTAGCAGAGGCAGCTGCAGTCGGATACATGAGCTGGGAACGCATGGTATGCGTCCTGTAGGTGGCTTAGCTCCAGCATGTACGAAGGCGCATTTTGATGCAGCTGGTCCGAGCAGAGGCAGCTGCAGTCAGATAGATGAGCTGGGAACACTCTGTGTGCGTCCTGGAGGTAGCTTAATTCCAGTGCGCACGAGGCGGCTTTGGAAAGCAGCTGTTCCGAGCAGAGGCAGCTGGAGTTGAATGGCTGAGCTGGTAACACTCGGTAGAGTCTCTGGAGGTGGCTTAGCTCCAGAGAGGAGGAAGCTGACTTTGGACGCAGCTGGAATGATCAGAGGCAGCTTCAGTCGGATACATGAGCTGGGAAGGCACGGCGTGCATCCTGGAGGTGGCTTTGCTCCAGGGCTCACGAGGTCGACTCTGCATGCAGCTGGTCTGAGCAGAGGTAGCTTTAGTCAGATGGATGATCTGGGAACACTCGGTGTGCGTCCGGGAGGTAGCTTAATTCCAGGGCGGACGAGGCGGCTTTGGAAAGCAGCTGTTCCGAGCAGAGGCAGCTGCAGTTGAATGGATGAGCTGGGAACGCTCTGTGTACGTCCTGGAGGTGGCTTAGCTCCAGGTCGCACGAGGCCGACTCTGGACGCAGCTGGTCCCAGCAGAGGCAGCTGCAGTCGGATACATGAGCTGGGAACGCACGGTGTGCGTCCTGGAGGTGGCTTAGCTCCAGGGCGCACCTGGCCGACTCTAGATGTAGTTGGTCCGAGCAGAGGCAGCTGCAGTCGCATACATGAGCTGGGAACGCATGGTGTGCGTCCTGTAGGTGGCTTAGCTCCAGGGTGCACGAAGTCGCATTTGGATACAGCTGGTTTGAGCAGAGGCAGCTGCAGTCGGATGGATGAGCTGGGAACACTCGGTTTGCATTATGGAGGTGACTTAGCTCCAGGGTGCACGAGGCCGACTCTGGATGCAGCTGGTCCAAGCAGAGGCAGCTGCAGTCGTATACATGAGCTGGGAACGCACGGTGTGTGTCCTAGAGGTGGCTTAGCTCCAGGGCGTACCTGGCCGACTCTAGATGTAGTTGGTCCGAACAGAGGCAGCTGCAGTCGGACATATGAGCTGGGAACACATGGTGTGCGTCCTGTAGGTGGCTTAGCTCCAGGGTGCACGAAGGCGCATTTGGATGCAGCTGGTTCGAGCAGAGGTAGCTGCAGTCGGATAGATGAGCTGGGAACACTCGGTGTGCATCCTGGAGGTGGCTTAGCTCCAGGGCACACGAGGCGGCCTTGGAAAGCAGCTGGTCCGAGCAAAGGCAGATGGAGTCGAATGGATGAGCTGGTAACACTCTGTGGAGTCTCTGGAGGATGCTTAGCTCCAGAGAGGAGGAAGCCGACGTTGGACGCAGCTGGAACGATCAGAGGCAGCTGCAGTCGGATACATGAGCTGGGAAGGCACGGCGTGCATCCTGGAGGTCGCTTAGCTCCAGGGCGCACGAGGCCGACTCTGCATGCAGCTGGTTCGAGCAGAGGCAGCTGTAGTCAGATGGATGAGCTGGGAACAATCGGTGTGCGTCCTGGAGGTAGCTTAACTCCAGGGCGTGCGAGGCGGCTTTGAAAAGCAGCTGGTCCGAGCACAGGCAGCTGCAGTCGAATGGATGAGCCGGGAACGCTCTGTGTGCGTCCTGGAGGTGTCTTAGCTCCAGGGAGCAAGAGGCCGACTCTGGACGCAGCTGGTCCGAGCAGAGGCAGCTGCAGTCGGATACATGAGCTGGGAACGTATGGTGTGCGTCCTAAAGGTAGCTTAGCTCCAAGGTGCACGAAGGCACATTTGGATGCAGCTGGTACGAGCAGAGGCAGCTGCAGTCGGATGGATGAGCTGGGAACACTCGGTGTGCATCTTGGAGTTGGCTTAGCTCCATGGAGCACGAGGCCGACTCTGGATGCAGCTGGTCCGAGCAGAGGCAGCTGCAGTCGTATACATGAGCTGGGAACTTACGGTGTGCTTCCTAGAGGTGGCTTAGCTCCAGGGCGCACCTGGCCGACTCTAGATGTAGTTGGTCCGAGCAGAGGCAGCTGCAGTCGGACACATGAGCTGGGAACGCATGGTGTGCGTCCTGTAGGTGGCTTAGCTCCAGGGTGCACGAAGGCGCATTTGGATGCAGCTGGTCCGAGCAGAGGTAGCTGCAGTCGGATAGATGAGCTGGGAACACTCGGTGTGCATTCTGGAGGTGGCTTAGCTCCAGGGCACACAAGGCGGCTTTGGAAAGCAGCTGGTCCGAGCAGAGGCAGCTGCAGTCGTATACATGAGCTGGGAAGGCATGGCGTGCATCCTGGAGTTGGCTTTGCTCCAGGGCTCCTGATGCCGACTCTGAATGCAGCTGGTCTGAGCAGAGGCAGCTGCAGTCGAATACATGAGCTGGGAAAGTATGGTGTGCGTCCTGTAGGTGGCTTGGCTCCAGAGTGCACAAATGCGCATTTGGATGCATTAGGTCTGAGCAGAAGCAGCTGCAGTCGAATGGATGAGCTGGGAACACTCAGTGTTCGTCCTTGTGGTGACTAAGCTCCAGGGCGCACGAGGCAGCATTTTTAAGAAGCTGGTCCGAGCAGAGGCAGCTGCGGTCGGATACATGAGCTGGGAACGCACGGCATGCATCCTGGAGGTGGCTTAGCTGCAGGGTGCTCGAGGCCGACTCTGCATGCAGCTGGTATGAGAAGAGGCAGCTGTAGTCACATGGATGATCTGGGAACACTCGGTGTCCATCCTGAAGGTGACAAAGCTCCATGGTGCATGAGGCGGCTTTGGAAAGCAGCTGGTCCGAGCGGAGGCAGCTGGAGTCAGATAGATGCGCTGGTAACACTCGGTGGACTCTCTGGAGGTGGCTTAGCTCCACAGAGGAGGAAGACGACTTTGGACGCAGCTGGAACAAGCAGAGGCAGCTGAAGTCGGATACATGAGCTGGGAACGCACGGCGTGCATCCTGGAGGTGGCTTAGTTCCAGGGCGCACGAGGCAGACTCTGTATGCAGCTGGTCCGAGCAGAGGCAGCTGCAGTCGGATAGATGAGCTGGGAACACTCAGTGTGCATCTTAGAGGTGGCTTAGCTCCAGGGCACACGAGGCTGCCTTGGAAAGCAGCTGGTCCGAGCAAAGGCAGATGGAGTCGAATGGATGAGCTGGTAACAGCCGGTGGAGTCTCTGGAAGTGGCTTAGCTCCATAGAGGAGGAAGCCGAGTTTGGACACAGCTGGAACGATCAGAGGCAGCTGCAATCGGATACATGAGCTGGGAAGGCACGTCGTGCATCCTTGAGGTGGCTTAGCTCCAGGGCGCACCTGGCCGACTCTAGATGTAGTTCGTCCGAGCAGAGGCAGCTGCAGTCGAATACATGAGCTGGGAACGCACGGTGTGCGTCCTAGAGGTAGCTTAGCTCCAAGGCACACCTGGTCGACTTTGGATGTAGCTGGTCTGAGAAGAGGCAGCTGCAGTCGTATACATGAGCTGGGAACGCATGGTGTGTGTCCTGTAGGTGGCTTAGCTCCAGGGTGCACGAAGGCGCATCTGGATGCATTAGGTCTGAGCAGAAGCAGCTGCAGTCGGATGGATGACCTGGGAACACAGTGTTCGTCCTGGAGGTGGCTAAGCTCCAGGGCGCACGAGGCGGCTTTGGAAAGAAGCTGGTCCGAGCAGAGGCAACTGGAGTCGAATGGATGAGCTGGTAACACTCGGTGGACTCTCTGGAGGTGGCTTAGCTCCAGAGAGGAGGAAACCGACTGGACGCAGATGGAACAAGCAGAGGCAGCTGAAGTCAGATACATGACTACATGAGCTGGGAACGCACGGCGTGCATCCTGGAGGTGGCTTAGCTCTAAAGCGCACGAGGCTGATTCTGCATGCAGCTGGTCTGAGCAGAGGCAGCTGTAGTCAGATGGATGAGCTGGGAACACGCGGTGTGCGTCCTGGAAGTAGCTTAACTCCAAGGCGCACGAGGCGGCTTTGAAAAGCAGCTGGTCCGAGCAGAGGCAGCTGCAGTCGAATGGATGAGCTGGGAACACTCGGTTTGCATTATGGAGGTGACTTAGCTCCAGGGTGCACGAGGCCGACTCTGGATGCAGCTGGTCCAAGCAGAGGCAGCTGCAGTCGTATACATGAGCTGGGAACGCACGGTGTGTGTCCTAGAGGTGGCTTAGCTCCAGGGCGTACCTGGCCGACTCTAGATGTAGTTGGTCCGAACAGAGGCAGCTGCAGTCGGACATATGAGCTGGGAACACATGGTGTGCGTCCTGTAGGTGGCTTAGCTCCAGGGTGCACGAAGGCGCATTTGGATGCAGCTGGTTCGAGCAGAGGTAGCTGCAGTCGGATAGATGAGCTGGGAACACTCGGTGTGCATCCTGGAGGTGGCTTAGCTCCAGGGCACACGAGGCGGCCTTGGAAAGCAGCTGGTCCGAGCAAAGGCAGATGGAGTCGAATGGATGAGCTGGTAACACTCTGTGGAGTCTCTGGAGGATGCTTAGCTCCAGAGAGGAGGAAGCCGACGTTGGACGCAGCTGGAACGATCAGAGGCAGCTGCAGTCGGATACATGAGCTGGGAAGGCACGGCGTGCATCCTGGAGGTCGCTTAGCTCCAGGGCGCACGAGGCCGACTCTGCATGCAGCTGGTTCGAGCAGAGGCAGCTGTAGTCAGATGGATGAGCTGGGAACAATCGGTGTGCGTCCTGGAGGTAGCTTAACTCCAGGGCGTGCGAGGCGGCTTTGAAAAGCAGCTGGTCCGAGCACAGGCAGCTGCAGTCGAATGGATGAGCCGGGAACGCTCTGTGTGCGTCCTGGAGGTGTCTTAGCTCCAGGGAGCAAGAGGCCGACTCTGGACGCAGCTGGTCCGAGCAGAGGCAGCTGCAGTCGGATACATGAGCTGGGAACGTATGGTGTGCGTCCTAAAGGTAGCTTAGCTCCAAGGTGCACGAAGGCACATTTGGATGCAGCTGGTACGAGCAGAGGCAGCTGCAGTCGGATGGATGAGCTGGGAACACTCGGTGTGCATCTTGGAGTTGGCTTAGCTCCATGGAGCACGAGGCCGACTCTGGATGCAGCTGGTCCGAGCAGAGGCAGCTGCAGTCGTATACATGAGCTGGGAACTTACGGTGTGCTTCCTAGAGGTGGCTTAGCTCCAGGGCGCACCTGGCCGACTCTAGATGTAGTTGGTCCGAGCAGAGGCAGCTGCAGTCGGACACATGAGCTGGGAACGCATGGTGTGCGTCCTGTAGGTGGCTTAGCTCCAGGGTGCACGAAGGCGCATTTGGATGCAGCTGGTCCGAGCAGAGGCAGCTGAAGTCAGATAGATGAGCTGGGAACACTCGGTGGACTCTCTGGAGGTGGCTTAGCTCCAGAGAGGAGGAAGCCGACTTTGGACGCAGCTGGAACGAGCAGAGGCAGCTGAAGTCGTATACATGAGCTAGGAACGCATGGTGTGCGTCCTTTAGGTGGCTTAGCTCCAGGGTGCACAAAGGCGCATTTGGATGCAGCTGGTCTGAGCAGAGGCAGCTGCAGTAGGATAGATGAGCTGGGAACACTCAGTGGACTCTCCGGAGGTGGCTTAGCTCCAAAGAGGATGAGGCCGACTTTGGACGCAGCTGGAACAAGCAGAGGCAGCTGAAGTCGGATACATGAGCTGGGAACACATGGCGTGCATCCTGGAGGTGGCTTAGCTCCAGGGCGCACGAGGCCGACTCTGGACAAAGCTGGTCCGAGCAGAGGCAGCTGCAGTCAAATACATGAGCTGGGAACACTCGGTGTGCACCCTGGAGATGACAAAGCTCCAGGGCGCACGAGGCGGCTTTGGAAAGCAGCTGGTCCGTGCAGAGGCAGCTGGAGACAGATAGATGAGCTGGTAACACTCGGTGGACTCTCTGGAGGTGGCTTAGCTCCAGAGAGGAGGAAGCCGACTTTGGACGCAGCTGGAACAAGCAGAGGCTGCTGAAGTCGGATACATGAGCTGTGAACGCACGGCGTGCATCCTGGAGGTGGCTTAGCTCCAGGGCGCACAAGGCAGACTTTGCATGCAGCTGGTACAAGCTGAGGCAGCTGCAGTCGGATAGATGAGCTGGGAACACTTGGTGTGCATCCTGGAGGTGGCTTAGCTCCAGGGCACACGAGGCGGCCTTGGAAAGCAGCTGGTCTGAGCAAAGGCAGATGGAGTCGAATGGATGAGCCAGGAACGCTCTGTGTGCGTCCTGGAGGTGGCTTAGCTCCAGGGAGCAAGAGGCCAACTCTGGACGCAGCTGGTCCGAGCAGAGGCAGCTGCAGTCGGATACATGAGCTGGGAACGCACGGTGTGCGTCCTGGAGGTAGCTTAGCTACAAGGCGCACCTGGCTGACTCTGGATGTAACTGTTCCAAGCAGAGGCAGCTGCAGTCGGATACATGAGATGGGAACGCATGGTGTGCGTCCTGTAGGTGGCTTAGGTCCAGGGTGCACGAAGGCGCATTTGGATGCAGCAGGTCCGAGCAGAGGCAGCTGCAGTCGGATGGAGGAGCTGGGAACACTCGTGTGCATCCTGGAGGTGGCTAAGCTCCAGGGCGCACCTGACGGACTCTAGATGTAGTTGGTCCGAGCAGAGGCAGCTGCAGTCGGATACATGAGCTGGGAACATATGGTGTGTGTCCTGTAGGTGGCTTAGTTCCAGGGTGCATGAAGGCGCATTTGGATGCAGCTGGTACAAGCATAGGTAGCTACAATCGGATAGATGAGCTGGGAACACTCGGTGTGCATCCTGGAGGTGACAAAGCTCCAGGGCACACGAGGCGGCTTTGGAAAGCAGCTGGTCCGAGAAGAGGCAGCTGGAGTCGGATGGATGAGCTGGTAACACTCAGTGGACTCTGGAGGTGGATTAGCTCCAAATAGGAAGAAACCGACTTTGGACGCAGCTGGAACGAGCAGAGGCAGCTGAATTCGGATACATGAGCTAGGAACGAACGGCGTGTTTCCTGGAGGTGGCTTAGCTCCAGGACGCACGAGGCAGACTCTGCATGCAGCTGGTCCGAGCAGAGACAGCTGCAGTCGAATGGATGAGCTGGGAACGCTCTATGTGCGACCTGGAGGTGGCTTAGCTCCAGGGCGCACGAGGCCGACTCTGGAAGCAGCAGGTCCGAGCAGAGGCAGCTGCAGTCAGATACATGATCTGGGAACACACTGCGTGCATCCTAGAGGTGGCTTAGCTTCAGGGCTCACAAGACCGACTCTGGATGCAGTTGGTCCGAGCAGAGGCAGCTGCAGTCAAATACATGAGCTGGGAACGCACGGTGTGCGTCCTGGAGGTAGCTTAGCTCCAGGGCGACACCTGGTCGACTTTGTATGTAGCTGGTCCGAGAAGAGGCAGCTGCAGTCGTATACATGAGCTGGGAACGCATGTTGTGCGTCCTGTAAGTGGCTTAGCTCCAGGGTGCACGAAGGCGCATTTGGATGCATTAGGTCTGAACAGAATTAGGTGCAGTCGGATGGATGAGCTGGGAACACTCAGTGTTCGTCCTGGAGATGGCTAAGCTCCAGGGCGCACGAGGCATCTTTGGAAAACAGCTGGTCCGAGCAGAGGCAGTTGGAGTCAGATAGATGAGCTTGGAACGCACGGCTTGAGCCCTGGAGGTGGCTTAGCTCCAGCGTGCACGAAGGCGCATTTGGATGCAGCTGGTCCGAGCAGAGGCAGCTGCAGTCGGGTAGATGAGCTGGGAACAGTCTGTGTGCATCCTGGAGGTGTCTTAGCTCCAGGGCAAACGAGACCGACTCTGGATACAGCTGATACAAGCAGAGGCAGCTGCAATCGGATACATGAGCTGGGAATGCACTGTGTGTGTCCTGGAGGTGGCTTAGCTCCAGGGCGCACCTGGCCGACTCTTTATGTAGCTGGTCCGAGCAGAGGCAGCTGCAGACGGATACATGAGCTGGGAACGCATGGTGTGCGTCCTGTAGGTGGCTTAGCTCCAGGGTACACAAAGGCGCATTTGGACGCAGCTGGAACGAGCAGAGGCAGCTGCAGTCTGATACATGAGCTGGGAACGCACGGCGTGCATCCTGAAGGTGGCTTAGCTCCACTGTGCACAAGGCCGACTCTGCATGCAGCTGGTCCGAGCAGAGTCAGCTGCAGTCAGATGGATGAGCTTGGAACACTCGGTGTGCGTCCTGGATGTAGCTAAGCTCGAGGGCGCACGAGGCGGCTTTGGAAAGCAGCTGGTCCGAGCAGAGGCAGCTACAGTTGAATGGATGAGCTGGGAACGCACGGCTTGAGTCCTGGAGGTGGCTTAGCTCCAGGGCACACCTGGCTGACTCTGGATGTAGCTGGTCCAAGCAGAGGCAGCAGCAGTCGGATACATGAGCTGGGAATGCACTGTGTGCGTCCTGGAGGTGGCTTAGCTCCAGGGCACACCTGGCCGACTCTGGATGTAGCTGGTCCGAGCAGAGGCAGCTGCAGTCGGATAGATGAGCTGGGAACACTCAGAATGCATCCTGGAGGTGGCTTAGCTCCAGGGATAGATGCGACCGACTCTGGATTTAGCTGGTCCGAGCAGAGGCAGCTGCAGTCAGATACATGAGCTGGGAATGCATGGTGTGCGTCCTGTAGGTGGCTTAGCTCCAGGGTACACGAAAGCGCATTTGGATGCAACTGGTACGAATAGAGGCAGCTGCAGTTGGATGGATGAGCTGGGAACACTCGGTGTACATCCTGGAGGTGACAAAGCTCCAGGGCGCACGAGGAAGACTCTGTATGCCGCTGGTCCAAGCAGAGGCAGCTGCAGTCGGATACATGAGCTGGGAACGCATGGTGTACGTCCTGTAGGTGGCTTAGCTCCAGGGTGCACGAAGGCGCATTTGGATGCAGCTGGTCCGAGCAGAGGCAGCTGCAGTCAGATGGATGAGCTGTGAACACTGTGTGCGTCTTGGAGGTAGCTAAGCTCCAGGGCGCACAAGGCAGCTTTGGAAAGCAGCTGGTCTGAGCAGAGGCAGCTGTAGTCGAATGGATGAGCTGGGAACGCGCTGTGTGCGTCCTGGAGGTGGCTTAGCTCCAGGGCGCACGAGGCCGACTCTGGACGCAGATGGTCCGAGCAGAGGCAGCTGCAGTCAGATACATAAGCTGGGAACGCACGGTGTACGTCCTGGAGGTGGCTTAGCTCCAGGGCGCACCTGGCCAACTCAGGATGTAGCTGGTCCGAGCAGAGGCAGTTGCAGTCGGATACATGAGCTGGTAACGCATGGTGTGCGTCCTGTAGGTGGCTTAGCTCCAGGGTGCACGAAGGTGCATTTGGATGCAGCTGGTCCGAGCAGAGGCAGCTGCAGTCGGATACATGAGCTGGGAATGCATGGTGTGCGTCCTGTAGGTGGCTTAGCTCCAGGGTGCTCGAAGGCGCATTTGGATGCAGCTGGTCCGAGCAGAGGCAGCTTCAGTCGGATAGATAAGCTGGGAACACTCGGTGTGCATCCTGGAGGTGGCTTAGCTCCAGGGATAACGAGGCAGACTCTGGATACAGCTGGTCCGAGCAGAGGCAGCTGCAGTCGAATACATGAGCTGGGAACGTACAGTGTGCGTCCTGGAGATGGCTTAGCTCCAGGGCGCACCTAGCCGACTCTGGATGTAGCAGGTCCGAGCAGAGCCAGCTGAAGTCGGATTCATGAGCTGGGAACGCATGGTGTGCGTCATGTAGGTGGCTTAGCTCCAAGGTGCACGAAGGCGCATTTGGATGCAACTGGTCCGAGCAGAGGCAGCTGCAGTCGAATGGATGAGCTGGGAACACTTGGTGTTCATCCTGGAGGTGGCTTAAGTCCAGGGCGCACGAGGCGGCATTAGAAATCAGCTGGTCCGAGCAGAGGCACCTGGAGTCGGATGGATGAGCTGATAACACTCGGTGGACTCTCTGGAGGTGGCTTAGCTCTAGAGAGGAGGAAGCCGACTTTGGACGCAGCTGGAACGAGCAGAGGCAGATGCAGTCAGATACATGAGCTGGGAACTTACGGCGTGCATCCTGGAGGTGGCTTAGCTCCATTGCGCACGAGGCCGACTGCATGCAGCTGGTCTGAGCAGAGGCAGCTGCAGTCAGATGGATGATTTAGGAACACTTGGTGTGCGTCCTGGAGTTGGCTTACCTCCAGGGCGCACGAGGCGCGTCTTTGAAAAGCAGCTGGTTTGAGCAGAGGCAGCTGCAGTCGAATGGATGAGCTGGGAACACTCTGTGTGCGTCCTAGAGGTAGCTTTGCTCCAGGGCGCACGAGGCCGACTCTGGACGCAGCTGGTCCGAGCAGAGGCAGCTGCAGTCGTATACATGAGCTGGGAACGCATTCACAAGTGCCATTATTGTGTACTCAGGGACTTGGAGGTGCGGTGAAAAGGTATAAGCCGTTCCCCATACGCGATCTGGAGGCAATAACAGAAAAGTTGCCCCCTTTGGGGTGGTGGTGGGGGATGGATGGAAAAGTTTAATTTGCTGACCATGGGGGTGACACTGGCAGTGAGAGATCTGAACGCCATTTTTGCTCGATGCGCAAACACATCAGTGCAGGCATATATGAACGCTGGTATATTGGTAGCAGGGAACCCATACAAAATTTCAGATGTGCCAGACGAGACTTCACTGTGCGACGTTTTTACCCAAATAGCTCCAGTAATCAGAACATTGTACCCTCTGCCTGTGGGGGTAGCGGTCCCCGACTTCAGATGGGAGAAGACTGTAGACCCGTGGGAGTTTATAGAACAAAGTAAGGATACTTGGGAGAGGGTCACAGGTGCACATGCTCAGTCCATCCAACAGCGCCCATATTTCAGAAAATCTATTCTTGATGGTTTGCCTAGAGATGTTGTAGACAAGCTAGAGAAGGATGCTGACTTGCTTGCAGCCTCACCCGAACGATGGGAGAGGCACATAATACATCGTTTAAACTATGTGGTGCACCTGGTGTTGAGCGGCTGAGGTCAGGTGAGAGCTGTGCTGCGTGTTACATGGCAAGATACAGGTAAACTAAAACAAATATGATTAAATTCAGGTAAGCCAATATATTAAATCAAACGTAAAAAATATTGTTCATATTAACCTCTGCCTGTTGATTCAA
>JARVLU010054013.1:0-11730 GCA_031762415.1 Simpsonichthys santanae
AATTACATAGATATGAATTCCTGCATTTTGGTGTATTTTAATGGGTTGTTAAAAATCCTACATTTAACTACATTTGCTCCCCCTTACTTGACAACCATCAAGCAAGTTGGGCTCGGAGCTGAGCTTGACGCTGACCCTGCTCGTTGTTGTCCCGACTCCACATGTGAAACCTCCAGGCACCTGCCTGGTTAGCTCGGCACTCACCCACACCACTCTTTTAGTGGTGGAGATCTTGTTAAGGGCATAGGCGGAAATGCTACTTTGAAGAGGCAGCTTGTGTGCTGTTGTGTTTAAAATTAATGTTTATGCAGTTTTCAGTTTATATATCCAATATAAGTTTTATTTGCAGGCAGTCATATTTGTTCATAACTTTTTATAATTCGTATGCTGGAGAGTTGCCAGATCCAAGCAAACAGTTACTAGAACACACCCCTATCAAAATAAAGAGTTCCCAGAGCCTGTTCCAACAGGATCCAGCACAAATTAAGCCCTGCCCCTTCTCTGTTTGAAATGCAGGCCTTAAGTTTCTTCTTCTTTCAGCTGCTCACATTTTCAGGGATTGCCACAGCGAACTAACTCGCACCAAGACCTGGCAATTGTTTTTACTCTGGATGCCCTTTCCTAATGCAACCAGAGACCACTGAGCTACCACAGCCCACTGTGTGGAGCAGAGAGCTAGGGTGCTCGGGGGAACAGATGGTGGTGGGGGTTAAGGGCCTTGCTCAAAGGCCCCACTTTTGATCTCAGGCTAGCCTTCTCTAATCTTTGTGCCACTGATGGAGTTAATTCTGTTTGTCTGTTTGCAAAATATCTAATGAACCACTGAATGGTGGGCAATAAGCTTTCCTCCAAAGAATGCTAATTTCAGTATCATTGCAAATGTCGGTCAAAACTGGTAAAAGTAAAAGCACATTTAATGGATTTTTAGTGCCATCTCTCCAGGAGCAAACTCTAAAATGACTTTTTATTAAGCTTTACTAATAAAAATAATCAATTAGACACCTAAACTATTCTTTTTCATGTAACTACAACTGAAATGTCCATTTTATTTTTTTCAGCGTGGCTTGGCTTCTGCAGACCTCAACTCCATTAAACTGTATCCCCATCATTTGGCAGGTGTTTATATCAAGTACCACCACAAACTAACATTATAAAACACACATTTTATAGTTTGAGACAGCTGCTTAACCAGTAAGGAATGGATTTTATTGCATTATTTCACCACAAGAATGTGACAGACACACATCAAATAAAAGCAGTAAATGCTATTGAAGGTGGTTTTAGTGAATAATCATGCTTTGATTAAAGTGATTTATCTTTTGCAGATTTTTGTCCTTTTTTTTTTTTGTCACAGCAATCACCAGTGTTCAATGCTTGCCTCCTAAAATGTTTTAATTTCTCCATTCCCCCACATTTCAATCTGTTTTTTATTTACTGGACTTATGTGAGCAGCCAAGCAGCTCTGCCTGCCAACAAAGTGAGTGTGACCCTTCCAGAGCGTCTGTGTTTCTAACAGCCGTGTTGACTGCCAACGTTTTGTAGAAAGGACCTTTGACATCTGCATTATTATTTTTTTCCTCACATTTTCGACTTGGATGTCATGGAAACAAAATAAAATGTGCATTTCCAGTTACTGGTGATTGACGAAGCTGCAACTAACAATCCGCCAAAACAAGAAAATTGAATTCTCAAACCTATTTTTTTCTTTCAGCATTTTTTTTCCCTCAATAAATCCAGTGTGCATTCTCTTTGTCGCCTGCAGCCAAAAAAATAAATAAATTAAAAAAAAAAAAAAAAAATCAAAGCTGGACAATAATGTTTGATGGTTTTTGTGTGTTGATTAGCAAAAATATCATAAAACTCTGGACGGATTTTAATGAAACTTGTAGAAATTAATCATTGATTAGTGACTGACTTTTGGAGTCAAATCCATTTCAAGATGGCCGCTGCAGCTAAGTGATTTTAAAATCACAGAAAAGGCTCTTACCTCAGTTTTAGACATTGATCTCAAATCTGGTGGTAGTAGTTGAGACTGATACCCAACAAGCATTCTGAGTGCCAACAAGATAGTGCACGGTCTTTGTTTAAAGTCTTGCAATCAACCATTTGGACCATGTTAACAAAATATCTGAGGAGCTACTGGATAAATATTAAACTTTCAGGAAACAACCATTTGATGTACATCTAGACCTGACTGGAAACAAACCAGTTCAAGAAGGTCGCCAACACAAACTGGACTATATTTTAATCAGTTTTACAGATGTTTTGCTAAAACTTGGTGTGGTTGTAGCTGATAGTCATTCACAACACATAGTCTGAACACAGACATCATACTGCTGATACATACTGTATTTTTTGGACTATAAGGCACACTTAAAATTCTTTATTTCTCAAATCAACAGTGAGCCTTATAATCAGGTGCGTCTTATAAATTAATTATGCTTGTGCTTACTGACTTCAAACTGGTTTTATGTGGTTATTGTGAATGAGTTGAATAAAGTTTGACTTATCCGATGATTTTGTTTCACTTAATGTGACTTATAGTCTGAAAAATACGGTAATTTCTCAGGATTCGACTAAAAACAGCTAAAACTCTTATTTCTCATAAGATATGTTTGAAACTCAGCCTTAAATGTGACAAACATTCTTTCAGTAATGTTTGTCCATTCATAAATAAAGGATAAAAGCAAAAAATTCTCTAACATTAATTTTTTTTATTATGAATCTAATAAAAAACAAAACTTCATGTTTTAAATCTTGTAACTAAAGGATGAACTTAACATCTTCTTCTGCATGTCCAGTGGCTTTAATTTCACATTGCCAGCATAAAAATGACGAGTTCTCTTTCAGTCGTTTAAAAGCTGCAAACTTCTCGTTGAGCAGAAAGAATGTGTTTATTGTCCTCTACATGCATTCCATAACATTTATGGCCTTGTTTAATCTTAAAAAGTCTTCACTTAATGATGGGAAGTTGTGATTTATCCTGACAGGACACATGGCTCGAGGCAGGAGGCAGTCAGTTTATGATCATTGATTAATCACCCAAACAGGATGAATCCTGACAGAAACATTCATGCCAAATTAAAACAGCCGTATAACATAAATTTATCCCGGCATGAGAAAATCTTAATATACTGTATTTGAATTTTAGGTAAAAATGATTAAAAAAAATGATTTGTCTGCAATACATATACATATACAACGAATTTCATTGGGAAAATCAATGTTTCCTGTTTAATTACATGGTATGATTCCCTTTTAGTCCTAATTAATCTGCTGTGAAAAGCTTTTAACATCTGGACATAGATCTTAGATGACAGCTCCTTCTGATGCCTGTCTAATTTAAAGGGCGTGTTCCAACTTTTCTCTCCATTTACTCCCGTCTTCTTCCCAGTTTTGAAAAGCGTGTGAATCAGTCTTCACAGTTTAGGCCTTTTTTATTTTATTTTTTTTACAGCTTTCGTGCAACGAGTCGAGCAAATAGGGAAATGATGGTGCAGTGTGGCATTTCTGATGCTGAGCTTGGGCTGCAGTAAAGTTATATTGAAAGAAAGCGAGGCTGGGATGCGTCAAGCTTATTTTCCACAGGTGGATTCTGTAAAATGAAATATGCTTCGTGGCACAGCAGCTGGCTTTATTCACTTCAACTCCACGTGTGCTCAATCTTTTCCTCACAAGTCTTTGCTTTAGTTCAGATTTACATTGTTTCCCTTTTCAGTTTTTGTGCACTTTAATGGAACAGAGTAAAATGGGTGATTTCACCAGGAAAGTGTCACCTGAAGCACAAAGTGTCTCTCCGTGACACCTCTTTAGCAGAGAAACCATGTCGTTGTGCTGTCCGTCCATGTTGGCATGGACTGCTTTGTGCCTGTCTGCCACAGTTGCAGTCTTTTTACATCCATCTGACATAACATTCGGAAAAGAGACTTGTCTTAAAGCAAAAAAAAAAAAAAAAAAAGTGAAGAAAAGATCTAAAACCCATTTGGACTCAATTACTCATTTTGTTTTGAAAAATCCCAGCAGATACGTTCACCCTCACACACTAATGGAGACTCGGATTAGGCAATATCTGACACTGCAGTCCAACTCAGACCCCGTCTGTTGATCTGAAAGATGAGTAAAATCTTTTAAAAACATTACATAAACTGGACTAACTCAGAAAGTGCATGGCCTGGGAGACAAATCCAAATAAACTGTCAAAATGACGAGATCTGCAGGCTCCAGAATGGAAAACGCCGATGTGAAGATGACTTCTTTTCACTTGGAGTCAATGAGAGGAAACAAACACTGTTCCTGATTTTTAAAAGCCTTTTTCTTATTGTATAAAATGGAAACTAAAAGCTATATTACTGTTATCTCGAATGCTCAGATGAAACTAATGAACAAATTGCAACAGTTTGAAGATGGTGCATTTAAAAATGCTGGACTGTGTCACCGGATTGTTGAGTTGAGGTGGTGAAAGGACTGAGCTGCAACAGTTTAGTGAGGATTTTCTTCCCAGGATGTAAAATGTTGTCTTATATACTGAACTTGTGCTGTAAATATTGTTCATTTTGACAGAAGGCCTGAGTCTGAGCTGACCCAAGACTAAATATTGAATTGAAACAACTATTTAATCTAATCAGCTGTCTTTTATATACCGTATTTTTCAGACTATAAGGCACACTTAAAATCTTTTTGATTTTCTCAAATCGACAGTGAGCCTTATAATCTGGTGCTCCTTATGTATTAGTTCTGGTTGTGCTGACCTCGAAACGATATGTGGTACACAGTGCTAAAAAAAAATCTGTCAAAATGAACTTGTTTTGCATAATGCGCCTTATAGTCCAAAAAATATGGTAGATTAAATGTAGTCGTTTTAAATTTACAAACGGTTTTTGAGCTGGTGTTTTTGACATTTGCCATGGCGGCAATCTGTGAGACTTATTTTATTATTTTCTTTTAATTATTGTTGTTACTAGTCTGTCCTTATATTTCAAGCTTACTTCAAAATACATCCCTCTCACGAATGACACTAAAAGGTTTTGAAACATTTGATTGCTACCTGGAATTAAGTTTTTATAAAACATCAGTATTCAAAGTATAAATCCAATTACTTGAAGGGTTTGTCCTTTTTTTTTTAATGCTCATCTTGTTTTTTTTGTTTTGTTTTTTTTGTTGCTTTTTTTTTTATATCAAAGCCCATATTTAACAAAGTTTTCCGTGTCTCTTTAAAATCTGAGTTGAAGCAAAGTTTCTTGATTTATTCAGCCTCATCTCTGCTGTTTGTGAGGGAACAACGAGATTTATTTTGCATTTGCCGTGACAAAAGTGATCCTCTTTGGATATTCGAAGCAGACGGCTCTAACTCACCAGTGATTTTTGACTTACCGGCACCTCTTGGCTACGATTTCTGCAAAGCAGATGAAAAGATTCTCGCCAAACATCCTGAACTGTTTCACTACACGTGAATCGCCCTATTTCATTCATGTTTCAGTCCATAAATGCAACTGCACAGTGCAAAAGTTACAGCAGTTCATGGCTCTGGACAGTGTAGTTATGACATCGCTTTACTTTGACGGGGTTTTGATTAATAAAAGTTGTTCATCAAGGCGAGAGTTGAGACCAAACACTGCCTTTGTGACGTTGGATAACCATTTCCAGTCAAAATGGTCACATTTAGTTGATATTTATCATTTTATAATGTGTCAAATAAATAGTGGTTTAACCTCCCTTTTAAAATTTTGATTGAATTTCATCAAGACGTGTTGCAGGTTTTTGCACAAGAGAACAAGAAATGACTGAAAAGGAAAGATTTTGTTGCTTCTGTATATATAATTTATCTTTTTGTCTTTAATTTGTACATTTGATGCACTGTGCTTGTATTTTTATTCAGCTCAAGACTAAAAATTCCTTATTTCCACTGTCACGTTTCATCCATATGTGCAATGATAACAAAGTTACATTTTATTTTCACGTTTCGGTGTATAAACGTTCACAGTAAAATCTATGGAATATGAAAAAGTCATTCTACAAACACTTGATAATAACATATAAAGATTATTTGGTATGGTTTATGAAGTAAAGTTGCTTTTAAATGTTGCAGAGCAAGAGAAAAGAGTGTTGGTGGAGCTCATTACCAGTAGGTGTTGGCCACATCTGCTCTCTTCCAGACGATCATTTATCTGTGGTTCATGGCAGACCTTGCATGGAACGGATGAGATGCAATGAAACTCGTTCCCATGAACGAGCTGCAAACTCTCCAAAATTTGAAAAGGGCCATGTGCCTTTCTGTGTCGGGATGAAATCAAATATTCTTGGAGAAGTCATTTCAAACCCACTCTCATTCAGCACCACGTTATGGCAGAGGGATCCAAAGCCAGGAACCAGGTTTACTTTTACTGTATCCAAAATCTCCTTCTTTTTTTTAATAAATTCGGAGCTTTCGCCTGACTGGTTGAATCTGGATATTTTAGGTCTTTAAAGACCAGCAACCCAGACAATCCCTAAGTTGCACTTGGATCAATTTGAGTTTACTTTAACGTCTGCTCCCATTCTTTCCACATACTTCACATTTTCTTGAGCGGGGATGGTGCGACTCTGCAGCCGAGGTGGGGAGAAATGACCAGAGTGGAACAGAAGGTGCACACACAACCACTTTTCCATCGTCAGATTATCCTAAAGGTGCAGGCATCAAGTCTAAAATGACACTAGATCTTGATATTTTTACTCACGTCTGGATTATGAGAACCTTGGAACACAGATCTGAAAGTTATGGATGGCAACGAACCCACACTGGTAAACATCATCCATCCATCCATTAATTTTCTTTACCTGCTTTTTCCTATCCAGGTTGCAGGGAGCTGGTGTCATCTGCAGCAGCCATTATGAGAGGTGGGGTACAGTCTGGGCAGGTCTCCAGTCCATCACAGGGACACATAGAGACATCTAAGGTTCAGCAAATCCATCAATTTCAATTTGTTTGGCCCAAATGAATTTGTTTCAACACTGGAAAACAATGCGTTGATTGTTTGTTTTTAAAGGTATATTCTAGCCAAATAAAAATATTTGTAAAACTGAAAGGTGTGGTTCAGCTCTGCCAGCTTCCTGCAGTCACAAGATGGCACCAGCAAGCCACACCTGTGGACCATCTTCTTGATGAGCAGGGGTACAAAAAGTTGCAGAAGACCTCCAGTCGCCACTGAAGCATTACATTCCTAATGTTAATGTGTTTCTGGCCACTTTGTATTTGTCTAATGAAATATAAACTTGTGTCCTTTCATGATTTCAGCATTGCTTCTGCTGCCTACCTGTATTTTGGATTTCCACCATATGACCTCAAGCTCTCTTGTTACTACTTCGGCTGTCTCCTCACCTTCCAACCTTGAACTCTCCTCAGACATCTTCCTTTCACTGGAACCACCAGATCGTCTGCGTCCTCTACAAACCACAAGTCCTTCTGTAAGAAGAAGCACTATCATTACCATTCCTCAATTTTTTTTTTACCAATATTAACCTTTTCTCCTTGCTCCACAGGGTTCCAGTCCATCCCCGTGCACATTTGATGGTATTTAGCGCTTGTGCATGAACATTGTTAAACTTTACTGAGTCTTGAAATCTGTTCGCTTCAGGTACTCCATTAATCATTACAAAGGGACGGCATTGGTTTAAATTTTGGAAAGAGACACCTAGTCCTGTGCTGTTGGGGATTTGTCCAGTCTAGGAGCTAAATGCTAATCCTAAATGCTCTGGACATTGACACTTTTTACAATAAACAAAATTCAATGACCTGGAAATGCTTTTTTTTTTTCTCCCCCACTATGAGTGTATGTTGTTTGTGGGACTCCGTTTGGTGGTGGCTCCTCTGGTTGAAGAAGTCCTTTGGATGAAAGACGAAACGTCTCAGAAAAAAAAACAAAAAACATCCAGTTGACCGGACTGAACACTGCTGGATTTTTACCTGGATTATTGAGTATAAACGTTGGTAAATTATTGTTGTTCAACAACGTTTTAGGTTTTCAGTCTTTCAAGTGGAAACTTTTATTTACAACACAAATATGTGATAAAAATCAGGCTCTGGAGAACAATAACACCTAACAATTTTAAGTTTTCTTTGATTTGCACCATTGGACATCCATGTAACACTCTGGGTAATTTCTCACACACTTTGACTTTTTTTGTTTTTTAAACAACTTTATGAAAATGGAAATTTAGAAATGTGAAATTTTAGAAATTTGGCTAACTTGTTGTTTTACCAAATATGGGATTCATATTTAAATTTAAGTGTCTATAAAACATGCTGTGGAGCAGACATTATTGGTTTTCCAACTCTTGGCTCAAACATGATTGCTCCCTCAGTCTTATTTAATAATAATAATAATAAAATAATAAAAGAAAAAAAACACTTACCAAATTCATAATTAACTGCATAGGCTCTCTAGCTTTCAGAATTTATAAAGACCGTAATGATGTTTACTAGAGTTTCAGGTATAGAGAGTAGTTTTTGTTTTTCTCATGTATTCTGACAAAGAAGGAAAATCAATGGAGTTTTTAAGGGTTTATCATTTTTCTGATGTCTGGTGTGTTTTTTGCATTTAAAATCTTTCTAAACTGGATTTATTTTGGTACAGTGTCACTTTTTTTTATTTCACTTCTGTGCCACTAAAAACAGAACACTGATTAATGCCACATTACCTTTGAAAGTTAATTATTCCTTATTTCAATACTGTACTTTTAATAAAAAAACTTGTTGTGCCAAAGGCTGGCAGGTCATTGTGATTTTGTGAATTGTCAATATGGTTGAATAAAGTGTTATTGCTTTGATGCTCACAAAGACCAAATTCTGCTACTTCCAGCCTAATTAAATTACTGTATTTATGCTAATTTCAACTATATATAATGGATAAAAATAGCATTACATTTTTGAGTGTGGAACCATAACCACATGAATTAAAATGCCAGAAATGTAATTCTATATAAGGTTAAAGCTCCATTACGCACAGTATTGTGCACACGTGAACAGTTTTACATCTGTGCTGAACCCTTGAGCCACAACTCTTCAGGGATTTTTAATTTTAGTGCAAAGGAGAGAAACACTGCTGCTTTTTAAGCCCTCATCGGCTCCTCAGTCCAACTTGAGCACATGTACGCAGGTTTTCTGCTGGCTAAGGCATCACCATATATCATCTCTGATGCAACAGACTCCTGCTTCTTTATAAGTGCAAGTTATGCAGGCCTGAAAATAAACGCTCGTGGGTCAGATGTGTTCCAGTGGCCACCAGTTAATGAAAGCTGTCAGGATTTTGGTCAAGTGATATAATATTTTACAAGTGGTCATGAAATGTGATCCAGACGTTCCCTTCCTGATTATTTAAAATCCACCTCAAAGGATCAAAGTTTATGATTGCTCAACTACTTTTATCATAAGGTCTTTGACATCTATCAGAAAGAGTTGAACTAATCACTGAACACAAGCCAACTAATTTTGCGGACACGTTTTTCTAACTCACTGGGCTTAATTGTGTAAATGCAAAGTTATTTGCCTAAATCAGGTGTAATGACTGCAAACAAAATTAGATCTGACAGGAACTTTTAGGACAAACTCCAGGTTTTTAATGCACAATTCTCTGCTCAGCTTTTGGTGTCCAGACATCTTCATCGACTTTACTAATTCAAAGCCAAATGACTGTTTCGCCCACGCTATGTAACATTTCTCACATTTCCTGCTCTTCATATTTAAGGTGTTCGGTTTTGCAAGCATTAATTAACCTGGAATTGTTAACAAACTACAAATGTTTGTGCCACCAGGTGAAAAATTACTAAAGATTCAAAATGTTTGGATCATTTTTCAAACTTCTTACAAGCAGATCTAGAAAGTTTTTTATTTTCCTGGTGTTATTTTGTGGCTCAGCTTTGTCTGCTGTACTTTCTGCTTATTAACTTTCAAAAACACTTCAGGAAAAGTGGAGTGGGAGAAAGGTGGCTTAGGTAATGTCTAGCACGGAAAACAGTGCTGAGCTCAGGGAACATGCACAAGAACAAGTCTTTTCTGAAAAGTAGCTAAAAAGCAGAAAAAAGCTTAAATTACCAGAAGGAAGCAGAGAGAGCACATTTTGCTGAATTGGGCTGAAAAAAGTTGGAATGACTGTAACAAAAGAGGAATTAGCTGAAAATGCTACAATAAGCATAAAAACAGCTACATAGTCACTGAAATAGCAGATAAAGCTGAAACTTGCAGAAATAAGTTAAAAGCACACATGTTGCAGTTACCATAAATATTCTGAAAGGAGCACAAATCAGCTGAAACAACAGCTGAAAATGGCTGAAAGTAGCTGGAAAAAAGTTTAGATTTGCACAAAGAAGCTGAACAAAATGTTAAAGGAGCAGTAAAAGATTGTAAACAGATCTAAAGGTCTGAAGGATGAAAATGAGCTCAATTCATTTTCTAAGGTTAAAAAAAAAGTCAGAAATAGCTAAATATCTCAAAAAGCTAAAGTTGCATCAATACCAAGAGCCACAGCTGGATTATCCTGAACGAGCTGAATGTTTTTGATTTATGATTTGTTGCAATAGCGCAAAAACTGGACGAAAAATACAGAAGAAAAATGGATCACAATAGTGTGAATGCTTCATAAACATTCACGCAACAATGAAATGAGGCTCTAAATGTGGGTCTGTTAAATACCCAAAGCACCGGGCGAATCTCTACATGTTTTAACTTGTGTTCATCATTTTTGGTGGAAACCTGAAGGCTTGAGGGGATTCACCGACCTACGTAAATCACAGAATTTCATGATAAGGAGGATTAACCTTTGACTCAAAGGCAAAATGATCAAATGTGCTTGACAAACATCTCTCTCTTCCTTTAGGGACTGAGCTGCACACTGACCTGTTTACAATAACCCTGAACGCAGCCTCAGATGAGTGGGGTCTTTACGGTTACACTGACAATAAACAGTATTAACATGCAGACACAGATAATGAGCAACCACTGTACCCAGAGAGGGCACTAACAATAGGCTGGTGGCAACAAATAGATTTGTGAATAAATCAGAAAATTATCGGGCTGAGATAAGTACAGGTCACAATTCCAAGAAGCCAAAAAAAACGAGATTAAAAAAAATTTTCAGACGAGGCCTAACTATTCATTAGAGCCACAGGAAACATGAGGCTGTCAGTCTGTTTACTTCAGTAAACCGTTTCTATGCTTAGGTACAAAAACTGAGACGAGCCTAAAAAGTGACTCCTGTAATCAACAGGGAGTTTGTGTTGCGTTTCTGAAAGTGAACTTCACGTCTCGAGTCACTTCGGTTGGGAACCAACGAGATGTGGGATGTTCCAGAGGAGACTGTCTCTGATCGTTAGACCTGAAAACGTTATCAGAATTGTTTAAATTTGAATAACTTTGGGTTCGGGGTCAGTGTACCCGGTGGCTTGCTGCATTGTAAACAAAACAGACTGAAAGTGGTCCATCAGGCAAAATTTGACCTACCGATAATCTATAATAGGCCTTTTACGATAACAAATTTTGCTGGCCGATTAATTGTCTCAAAAATTATTGCGATAACGATAATATTGTTGAAAATTTGACAATAATTAGTAGTTATTGTCAAATTTAAGAAGAAATGTTGGTTAATTTTATTTTGAATGTACCTTTTTATTTTTGACCACTGGATGGCAGTATAAGATGGTTAAAACCAAAGGATGAATAGTGAGGGAGCAAGCAGCGTGTCACTAAGGAAAATGGGAAGG
>JARVLU010054059.1:0-11721 GCA_031762415.1 Simpsonichthys santanae
ATATATATACAAATATATACAAATATATACAAATATAAAACACTTATTTGAAATTATTGAGCATACTGAAAATTAATTTAAAAAAAGGCAAAGTTAAAAAATAACTAAAAAATCTTAGAAATTTTGATTTGGAGCACTTGAGAAGATTACAAGAATGTCTTATCTGCTTGAAATCAAAATACATAAACAAGAGGTGACTCAGCACTTCTGCACAGTACTGTGTGATATTTGTGTTTTGGTCTTTTTTAATGTTTGTTAGTAAGGGGGTGTAATTACAGCCATCCAGAGCATTTGACTCAGAGTAGCTGGAATGCAGTGGAAAGAAAAGACGGCTACTCTTATTGGTAAGTGAGATAAATGATTGTTATACAAAGACATAAAGAACATGCAATAAGTCTGTTTAAATATTTGCTTTAAGCTTACCTTTAGTGTTCATTATGATGGACTTTGTGCTAATAACGCCTGAGTTAAAAAGTTATTTGAAGGATGACCTCACTGGGACTTAGCAGAGCAAACTGCAGTTGAAACTATGAGCTTATTATTATGAGCTATAAAACAAAGAAAGACTAAAGTTCAGCCATAATTATAAATAAATCTTTTTTTTTTTTTTTTTTGTAAATGCAAAGTCATGACAAATATGTTAGTTTTTATACCATTTAATATCATTAAAGTGAGATTGTATTAAGACTTCATTCGAGTTTTAATTAATACTTTTTAGTTGCAATTTTAAAGCAATGGTGCAAAAAAAAAACCCTTGGCTTTTCCAGTAATGACTGCACAAACGGTAAGTAAAACTAAATACAGACAAAACAGTCAGGTTGGACTGTTAGAAAATATAAGTTATATAAATATATACTGTATATCAAAATACAGTATAAGTTTTTAGTTAGAAGCTATGTTCAAATAATGCACAATAAGTTTTATCATGATCTTACTGTTGACATAATAAACAATTCTCCAATGGTTTGGTTCAGCCACCAGGTATCACTTTCCACCTCCAATGAGCTGCGGACATCTCAGACGTCAGCCTCCCATCAGTACAGTCAGATACCAGCATCATCCCAGCCCTCGTCCTGCTGGGACGTCTCACTCCGAAGAAGGACTCCTCAAATGGCAGCCTGTTCTTCGTATCCCCAGACGTCCTCTGACAGAATCTGCTCTGAGCCTCCTGCGAACATGTCCAGTCCCACACTGTCGTTCTCCCAGCAAGTATCCTGCCATCAAGACAGATATTCCAGCTCCCTCCAAATACCTGGCAGACATGCTGAACATCAAGTTACACTTCGCACAACGTAAGAAACAAAAAGTAGTGTTTTAAGACAGACTTACTTCTTTTGAATAGAAACACTGTTCAGACAGTTATTCATTAGACGTAACGATTAGTGCATATGGTGAAAAGCAGGGATTTAAAAAGTTTTCATGTTCTTCCCTCCCCCACTCTTTCAAAGTTTTGCTGGAGAAATATGCCCTGCTTTCATCCCACTTGAATTCCCTGATGAAGAAGGCCCTAATGAGATGTTTGAACCTCCAACAGAAGAGCCTTATTGTCCCTCTGTAGCCTGTCACACACCGCCGTCCTGCTCTGAAGCATGTAAAGAGACATTTAACACACCAGTTGTACAAAATGAAGAGAAAACCGTCATGAATGTTGACGGAAATGAACCAGAAGACAATTTAGGAAGTGGATTAAAGTCTAAACAGACCACCAGTGGGGTGAAACATGGAGAAATGCTTTATGGCCAATCAGAGTCCAACTGTCAGCCTCCTAGTGACCATGCTGTCGTTGAAGGAGCAGAACGGGACCAAACTGAGGGACTAGTGCAGTCTGAGCTCACAACACTTATACTGGAGCGCAACAGGGGTCCTAACTTGGAAAAGATGCATTTAATATCTGTCATAGTGGAAGATGACACTGATGGTAAAACAACTGCAGACGATGAGGAAACCACAGAGCATATGAAGGATACAGGACGGCTGCACCGCTCTGAAATCCTACAAAAAGAGAGCCAGTGTGAGAGCAGCATTAAAGAAGACACTGAATTACCAGTAATAAACACAGAGGCAGGACAAACAGGAAAGGAGAGGGAGGTGGAACTGCCACATTTAGATGAAGAGCAACAGATTAAGTCTGCTGGTGAGTCTTTTATTTGCAATATCCTTAGTGTTTTATGTTGATTAGTTTGCATTTACTTAAATGTAGTTGCTTTCGCAATTTGATAATTTCAGTTCTAATAGTGTATTTAAATTTCTAGGCCATTATGTTTGGCAACATGATGCTTAATCTGTCATTCACCACAAATTAGCATTAACCCATTTGCAGTTATATTAATCACCAAGAGGGGACGCCAGAGGACTTTTGTGTTTATATGTTTGCATACTGTTTAGTTTATAAAATGTATTCATTTTAAAAACAATACAAAACAAAACAATCCCATAAACGATAAGAATACAAAATATAAACAGCAGCAGAAAGAAGAAAAAAGCTTATTATATCTACCCCTTTTTTTTTCAAACAGTTCTAATACTGCAAAACATAAACCACACCACAATGCAATATATAATTGATGTTTTTTTTTTTTTTTTCGAATAATGACAAATAAACAAACTATTTTTAATAACACTCCCTGTCTGAAAGAGAACTCTATAAAAATATGTCTAAATGTTCTGAACTCTGAGTGAAATCTGAATTGATTTGATGTGAAGGATTGTTGAGTGATTAAGATAATTAAAAAAAACACACACACACACACACACACACATTTTAAAAAGTCCAGTATTTTCTTAAATGTAAAATTAGGATGAAAATCAATAAACAAAAATATTGTACTTTATTCATGCCCTTACTAAAATTAAAATAAATGTTTTACTTTCATCTACTCTCTTCTGCATGGGTCACTACAACAAGGGAAACTGAACTAAAGATTTGGCAATCATTTTAGATGAATGCCTTTTCTTATACAATCTGGGCTCAAACCTGCAGCCTCAGGATTAAGAGACTGAAGCACTGACCACTAAAATAATTTAAAAAAGCTTCACCTTTATTGTTTGAAATGCTTTTTAAATTAAATACATTCCTTAAAATGTTTTTTAAGTCAAATACAGATGTTAACATTCTATTTTCTATTCAGATTTTTTTTAGATGTAATTCCTTAGAAAAGTTATGAACAATCGTTATCTTACCTGTTGTAGATAACTCTTTGAATGATCTCAGTGCAGATAAACAGAGTTTATAATAACAAGTTCAAGTGGAACCAAGATCAAAATGTGCAGTAGTCTCTCGTTTATTGCGTGTTAAGTTTCACAGACACACCAGCAACAAGTGAAAATCCGCGAAGTAGCGACATTATTTATTTTAGTATTTATATATATTTTAAGGCTTTATAAACTCTTCCCACACTCTTGCAATGTTCTAAACTCTTAAACCTACGTCATTTTAACAACATACGTACAGTACTGTATATGTAGCTACTAAATTTTACTTACCAGACCTGCAGAACAGCAACAGCTCTTGGTTCCGGTTCGACTCGGTTCTGTTTCTGCAGACCTACCCTGCAGCAACAAAGCCCACAATCAAATGGTCTAAACTCTTTAACCTGCTAATTTTAACAACGTACTTGTATGTAGCTACTAAATTTTACTTACCAGCGCGTCCCCACTCAAAGGTCCTCATGGGCCAGTTAAAAGAGGTGATAAAAGTCCCGGTGAGCTCCGGATGGAGCGCCAGATCTTCGGCGGCACGTTTCCTTCTTGGAAGTCGTCATGGGCTGGCTACCAGCTCTTTAGATTCACCGATGGGTCTGGAGGTCTGGTTCTCCGGTTCGGTGGGTTCCATGCGGCTCTCTGCATCCTCTGGGTGCCGAAGTCACTGTAATAAGCGCCAAACTTTTTCCGATCAGATCAAAAATTTCCGTCTAGTATTTCAGCAGAAGGAAAGAGGGCTTCTGGGAAATGTAGTCATTTTGAGTGGGGATACAGTGTAGGCTTATTGAGAGAAAACTACAAAATGGCAGCGCCTGCCCGAAGTATTTTTTTGTTAAATTTTTACTGTGCAGTATCCCGTACTGTCCCAATCACATGAGTGATATTAACGTTGACAATTGTGTGTCCTGTGAATAATTTTTTTTCTTGTGTTCAATCTTACTTTGAAAAACTACGATAGAGCGAGTCTGCAAAGTCAAACAGCGAAGTAGCAAGGGACTACCGTAATATTAAAAGATGACAAGCGTTTAAAGAAGAGATTTGTATATTGCTTTAGTTGCGTGGTAAGCTAATGTTTTGTTCAGCTTCAGCACCAAATATTCTGCTGTAAAGTGTCTGTAAAGTCTGGAGAGGTGATTTTATCAGTCTTCAGAAGCAACCGAGAGGATTTCTCTGCTCAGAACCGAGAGGCAGTCAGCGCCGGCTTTTTGTGCAGTGCATGCTTTGATATTGGGAGTTCAACGCCGTACGCAATGGAAAGTCTGTGGGAAAAAAAAAAAAAAAGCTAAATTGGGTCGTGAGATGGAGGAACAAGATCACAGGGAGCAACAGCTCTCCAGGGAGCAGATCTCTAAGGGGTCTGTGGCCGTATCTAACAAGTTCTAAAGCACGACGCAGAAACAGTGCAACCACTAAAACAGTGAAACGCCTAAAACCTTGTTAGAAACGTTACAGTATATAATTTGAACGTTCAGATTAACTGCTTTTATATCATCTTTTGTCATTTCACTTAAAATACCTGTGGCTGTTTCTACCAGTTTGCTCAATTTACCTTCAATTTTGGTTCAACGATAAGTGATTTTAGAACATTATTAAAGATGGACGTTAATCATTACGTTACAGTTAAACTCAGCATGTTTTTGTTTCAACATCTTCCGTATCATGCTCTAGTCATGCACACATGATTAGAGCGATACTCATAAGATTAATGGTTGCATGGGTTTCTTATTTTTTTAAATCATGATGCAGTTTAAACATGCATGTTAGGCTGATTCGTAACTCTAAAGTGTCCCTGGGTGTGAGTGAGAGAGTGAATGGTTGTTTGTCTAAATTGTCTCCATGTGTCCCTGTGATGGACTGGAGACCTGTCCAGGGTGTCCCCCGCCTCTTGCTCAGTGATAGCTGCACATGGGCACCACTGACATGAAAAGGAAGGAGGAGGTAAAAGATAATGGATGGATGGATTTCTGTTTCTCTCGCCTCGTCTCGCTGTGTAAAGCTGTAAACTCCAGTCTCTCTCTCTCTCTCTCTGTAGCCATGTGAGATCTGAGCACATGGCTACAGAAAGCCCGATGACATCACCGCAGCTGATCTGCTCCGCTCTCTGGCGCTGCAGCGAGGAGGAGAAGCGGCGCAGCGACAGGTGCTGTTGACAATAACCACGCAGCAGCGTTTCCATGGTGATTAAAAACTGTGCAATAGGTCCAGATCTGCAGCAGCCCTTCACCTCTGACCGTCTTACCTTATATACATCCCATCGCTAAAACTACCCGTTGGAGCTCTGGGTATCCATGGCAACAGGCAGCAGGTGACCAGGGGGCCAGAGTCGGTCCAGTCCGTTCCTTGTCCGTCTTGTACAAGAAGCCAAAAATCCAAATTCTGGTTGCTCCTGACTTTTTGTCAAACGCTGGGAGCTCCAGTGGGAGTTGTCGGACTTCCTAACGTTTGAAATACCTTTTTAGCCTATTTGTGTCAGCATTATCTTCCAGTCACGTAACGGACTCGTATGTGATCGGGGCCAAAGACACCTGTCAGAGCACATGATCTTATCGGCCTAGATTTTCACTTTAATTTAATTAGAAGGACGAGGAAAAATAAAAGCCGTAGATTATGCAGAAGAGGAAGCTGGAAGGGAGGGGAAGTGTCTTGAAGTGGTGATGAATAGATTGTTAGAAAGGATGGAATAGTAGAAAAAGGGGAAGAAAAACAGGATTCTGGGAATGATCCAAGACCCTCAGCTGGCACAAGTCCAGTCTCTCTCTTCCTTATTTGTGTCACAGTGTTTTGCTCTGCTAGATGGCCACCTTTGTTTATTTTAGTTTTTTTTTTTTATATACAAACTGCTGCTTAAACTGTCAGATTCTCACGTATGAGGTTGCCGGGGAAACGCCATGGGGGCAACTGTTTCCTTGGTGATTTACGACAGGACTAACGGTGTCTGGGTCTGCATGGGAAGTCCTTGGCTTGATGTCTGTTGATGCACGTGAGCACCTAGGAGGCAGATGTGGTTCCTCTGCAGCTAACGAGAGTGTCAAAGAAAATGGTGTCAACAGAGACGCCACGTTTGATCTGTTAGACGCTGCGTGCACAAATGTGAATTAACGTGAAACCACCTGTCTTATTTGTACAATTTCTGACTGCGGAGTCCTAATTTTTGTGAATGTTATGTGAGGATGTGCTGTAGCAGACACCACCTTGTTGTGTGAGGGCTTTGGAAGCATTCACACTATTGTGATCCATTTTTCTTCCGTACATTTTTGGTCACGATTCTTGTCCCGCAGTTTTCAAGCTATTTCAGTAAGTCATCAATCAAAACGTTCAGCTCGGGACAATCCTGCTGTGACTTCTGCTATTGGTGCAACTTTAGCTTTTTGGAATATTTAGCCTGTTCTGCCATTTTCTTCTCGTAAAAATGAGTTTAGCTCATTTTACATCCTTCAGATCCTAAGATGTGTTTACAGCCTTTCACATTGTGTTCTGCTTCAGCTACGTTCAGCTTCCTTGTGCAAATTTAAAAACATTTTCAGCTATTTTCTGCTAATTTCAGCTGTTTTTCAGCTGTTTTGTGCTCCTTTCAGATTCTTTCTGCTAACTACAGTATTTTTGTGCTTGTTCAAGTTCAAGTATCTTTATTATCCCCGAGGGGCAATTAGCTTCACAGTCAATAGGTGTGTACACATATACACATATACACATACTGTACATACATACATATATATCTAGCATTTTTCTGCTAATTTCAGCTTGTTATTTCAGCTTATTTTGCCAGTTTCAGCTTTCTCTACTATTTCAGCTACTATATAGCTGTTTTATGGTAATTTAAGCTTTTTCAGCTAATTCCACATTTTTTGCTCTCAAACGTTTTTCAGGCTGCTTCAGCAAAAATGTGCTTTCTCCACTTCCTTATTGCAATTTCTGCTTCTTTCTGCTTTTTTAGCTACTTTTCAGCGTTTATTTTATTTATTTATTTATTTATTTTTTGTGTGTGTGCCAATTTCAGCTTTTTTCTGGATAAGTCCCACCTTTTTGTGCTAATTTCTGCTTCTTTTGGCCCTATTGGGCAAACATGTTTTTTCTGCTTTCTTCTCTTAATTTATTCTTTTTCCATGTTTTCAGCTACCCCCTTTTTTAAAGCATTTTTAGCTGATTTCAGCTATTTTCAGGTAAATTCATGTTTTTCTTGGTAATTCCTGCCACCTTCAGCCTAATTAACTTCTTTCTGCTCATTTCAGCTTGTTATCCTCCTTTCAGCTTATTTCTGCTAGTTTCTGCTTTTTCTGCTCTTTAAGCAACTATTTAGCTGTTTTATGCTGTTTAGCTTTTTCAGCTAATTCCACACTTGTGGCTTCATTTCAGATCCTTCCACTTCCTTCAAGTAGTTTAAGCTTCTTTCTGTGTTTTCAGCTACTTTCAGCAATTTTTTTTCTAATTTCAGCTTTTTTAGGCAAATTTCCTAATGATTGTGTTAATTTCTGCTTATTTAAACCTAAATCAGCAAATATTTGTTCTTTCTGCTTTCTTCTGCTACGTTATAGTGTATATCATCATGTTTTTAGTTAATTTCAACAGTTTTTCAGCAAGTTCTTCTGCAATAAGCATTCACACTGCATTTTTGCAGCAAAGACAATTTCTCTAGTTTTGTATTTTATTTATTTATTTTTACTTACATCTTTTTAAACTGCCAATGCAAGCATGAGAAAAGGCTGCTTGTGTGTTTAAAGACAAAAGTTTTTAAGCAGTTTTAAAGATGGGGGAGTTTAGCCGGTTGTGATGGGAGGCAACAAAACAGCAAAGCGAACTCGAACGGGGCAGAGAGGAATGTGGGCTCACGTGCGAAGCCATTACGTGCCTGCAGAGAGTAAACAGCTTTGTTCACTGAAGTGAGTGTCCTGTAGTAGGATCAAGTGTCCCATATGCTTGTTTTCCTCACCTGCTTTATTCCCAGGTGGAGTTTACCATGTTTTCTACTTGCGCTGACAATGCAACATGTACTTATCTGATTTAGTTCCCAAGACTAAGAAGCTAAATCAGCTACACATAAATACTTGGGAGTGTTTGATTTTAGTGCACCTGTGCAACCTTTTCCACCTTTGCATCTCTTTTACCTGCGCATCTTTCCTCTCGTTTTTCCACCTTCTTCCCTGTTTCTCGGTCTTTTCTTGTAATCTCTGGTAATGCCCTTAGCTTGTCGCTCCGTTCGGTGTAAAGCGTCAGCTGACACAGAAACTGGGTCACACAGACGGAGTATTGGGGCTAGGAAAGCTTTTTCCCCCCCCCACTTCTCCCCTAAAAGAAAATGTCGGGACATTATGGAAAAAGTGACAGATTCAAACATTTGCTTTGACTTTGTGGTCATTGCTGATAATAATGTTCATCTTTGGATGTGTCTGCTACTTTTCTTTTATTAAACCCATTCCAAAAGCATAAAACATTTAAAAATACAATTTAAAAATTGTTCATATTAAGGCTGTACAATACTGCAGTATCAGTTCTCTGCTATTTATAAAAAGAGAAAAACTGCATACAGAAATATTAATTTGACAAGATTGAACCACCCTCACCCCCTTTCTCCTCGATTCTTTAATTATTAACATTGTAATGACAGAACATGTGGGTTTATCACGACGGATATTGTCATTGCTATATTCATGTTGTTATGTCGTTCCTAATATTGTGCAGTTGTGATTTAAATTAAAAAAACTTTATTAATGAGAATTTTGAAAAGAGATGAGCATATTTCTATTAACACTTTGTTCTTAATAAATGACTCAAGGAACCTGGAGGTATGTGAATGACAAGAGTGCTACTCACAAATGAGACCCTGCACTAAACAACACTAATGTTTGAGAGACAGTCCTAGAGCTTTACAAAGTTACTTTGGGAAACCTCAGATAAACAAAAATAAACACGCAAGAAAATCCATCCATCATCTTTACCTGCTTCTTCCTTTTCGGGTCACGGGGGTCACTGGTGCCCATATCCAGCAGTCACTGTGCGAGAGACGGGGGACACACCTGTCCCATCAGAGGGACACATAGAGACAAACGAAACAAACTCTCTCACTCACACCTAGGGACAATTTAGAGTTACCAATCAGCCAAACGTACATGTTTTAGATCTGTGGGAGGAAACCGGAGTACCCGGAGAAAACCCACGCATGCACGGAGAGAACATGCAAACTCCACCCGGAACGGGCCTGGCTTGGATTTGAGCCGGCGACTTTTCTGTGAGGCAACAGCTCTACCAACTGAGCCACCGTTCTGCCCGCAAGAAAATGTGATTAAAGAAAAATGTTTAGATTTTTTTTTCTTTCAATGTGTTCCTTATTGAATTTCCTGCAGTTTGTTGTTGTTTTCCCACCAAACTCGTGTAACGTACTCCCCACATGACAGGGCTGTGTCAGGACGCCATACTTCCACTTGTTCAGGTGGGGATAGACTGCAGTTATCCCGTGGCGTGGGAGCTCATAATGAATTTAACTGACTGGTTGTAATAAAGCACTGCAGGACACTTTTTTTTCTTTCTAACCCCAAATACAAAGTAGACCTTCAGAAAAAGTCGTGTGTTACTCTGATGACAGTGTTGAACTCAGTGTATGATTGAATTTGCATGAATACTTTTCTGTGGATGGAGCAGGAGACTCAATGTCGCATTTTTCGAGAAGGATGAACATGAAATGACAGGATGTCACTTTGTCCATGCTTCAGATTATAAATAGGGATGCACAATGTTGGATTTTTGGCCTATATCCGATATGTTAAAATTTATTTGGCCGATAACCAGTTCGTTTTTTCCCCTAGACCTACTTACAGAGACTACATAGCGTTCTCTCCTGTGGAATTAAAACATTAACTGCACCTTTTATATCAGTGAGTTATTTTGATGGAATGTCTTATATTTAACTTTATCACTTATATTGGCTAATATCGATACCATAATATTTGCATCCCTAATGATAAACGTTTTAAAGCTAATTCTGATATTAAAGCAGCTGTACTTTTTTATTTTTTGTTTTCACTAGAATCAAAATGGATCAAGTGGGTTTTCATGACTTTTGTGTGCGTAAATCTGATTGTCTGATAGTAAAATATGTCAAAAGTCGGCAATCAGATGTGTTTACAACGGATTATTTTTTTGGAGTTAGTATGATTTTAAAATGGCTGCTACAGCTAATAGCCACAAACATGGCTGTAACTAAATTGTACAGATACCATGCTAAAAGTTGGTATGTCTGTAGCTTAACCATCCCTAACACGTATTCCCAATGCTGAGAGATTGTGCCAGATTTTACTTGAAAATGTTGGCATTAGCAAAATATCTCATGAACCACTAGACAAGTTTTAATGAAATTGTTTTTTTTTAAATGTTCTCTGCTGTTTGTGTCCTCCCCGGTAGACTCTGAAGCGTAAAGAGAAAGAGTATGAGCACGAGATGGAGCGTTTGGCCCGAGAGAAGATCGCTACTCAGCAGCGACTCGCTGAGCTGAAGAATGAGCTCAGCCAGTGCATGGACATCATGGAGATCGACAGAGTCCTTCGACAGACCATCCAGCCAGAGGACGACCAGGCCTCCACGTCGACTGCTTCAGGTAAAGGACCGACAGAATGCAGCTGTTTTTTTATGCGTGCAATAGCGGAACAGCTGTATAGCTATTGTAGTTTGATATTGGGGTACTACTTTACAATAAGGATATCCTTATAAATGACTAATTACCTATTTATAGAGTTATTATTAAGGTTGTAAACACCGATAAAAGCAATATTAATCAGTTGTAGTGCATTAGATAAAGACAGTATTGACTTCTTTCTTGCCAAATAGTAAGCGGACATTTATCTGTAGTCTCCATTTTTACTCTTTACCTGCATTCCTGACTGACAGATGTGATACTGCTGGACTAAATGTCCCCACCTTTTCCTATTGTTGGGAATTCAAGCTGACTGGGCCTGATTTATGGGAGCTGCCATGTTGATCCTCTGTCCGAGCACGCACGATGCAAGGCTTTCAGCCCTGCCCACTCCCTTGCACACAATTATGGTGTTGCATGAAAACATTTAGTGCCAAATGTGTTTGGAAAATAAATATTTGAACATACAGCAACAAGTTAAGAATCAAGTAAATCAAGAGTCAATACCCAGGGGAAAAATGATCAGTATATTTTTAATTTGTTTCATTTTAACTGAGGGCAATGTCCCATTGTTTTGTGTGGACATTTAAACCTTGTGTCGGGAGCAGCCTTTGGGTGCACTGTTCCACTTCCAGCTTCAATTTCTGGGTTCCTGAATGGAGTCCAGTATTATGACACACGCCAATGATAATCTTCATAATTTGACTTTTCAATATCAAACAGTTGTCTGTAAGTTACCTCCATGTAAGCCTTGTGAGCATATGCAGATACAAAGTGTATACAGGTGGTCCCCGACTTACGGCGCCATCGACTTACGGCGCTCCGCTAGTGACGTCATCGCGCCGTTCGTTGCCTTTTTTATACAGCATTTTATATTTTTTTAGAATTTTTTTAGAGTA
>JARVLU010054139.1:0-11700 GCA_031762415.1 Simpsonichthys santanae
CGCCGGGGCCCGAGCGCCAAAGAAACACTCATCAATAAAACACTCTAATTGTATTCCCTCTCTTTGTGTGAGTCTCTGCAGGTTGAAATATATATACAGTACATGTATAATCATAATGCTGATTTGAATTGCAGAATAAACTTTTTCAAGATAAAAAATAATGTATTTCTACATTACACTTTTAGCAACAGGACTTCAAACTCTGGGAGATGATTTATTATGATCATTTTCATTGTTTAAAGCCATTTAAAAGTAGCCTACTCAAAATTCAAAACAGTCGATAGTAAAACATAATTCAGTAAGCGTCTGTGTACTCTGCAAGTGAAAAAGTAACAAATTAACTTCCTAGTACAGCTTGGTTCCCATAGCTACCAGATGAGCATCTAGTAAGTACCAAGTACAAAGTAAGTAGCAGATACATAAATAAAAACATAAAATAAAATAAAAACTGGACTTCTATTCTGAAGCTGAAGGTGTTTTGCTTCCCATCCAGGAGGCTGTTTCAATTAAAATGTCTGGAGTGTACTATATGAGAGGCCTGGTTGTCTTCTTACTAATGGTAATGGAAAAGAGGCACTGGATTCACCTGCAGGTTAAACTGGAACTACTTGCCCACACAGTGGAGGGTCATTAGGCTCTTTGGCTCATAAGAGAGTTGATTCGGTCACGTGCATGAAGGTGGGAATTGGAGCTGACTGGGAATCAGGCCTAATGCTGCATTGTACATTTTTAAGAGTTAACATCTGAAACTTCTTCCTCTGTTAAAAGTTGTTTTATCTTGTTTGATGTACAAAGTAAATGGCTTCCTTCATCCCCCTCTCAAACGTTTTTTTCTATCTAAAATATGAACATTTGGTCCTCGAAAGAGTGTTCCTTATCCTTGAGGTGTATGTGGACCACTGAGTGTTGGCCTAGGTAGCTCTTCAGTGTTGTGCATGCATCTTTGCAGTGATTATTTAGTTTCTCCAAGATAGAGGTCTGAACATTCTGCACTGAACGACATTCACTACACAACTCAGCTGTGTAGTGAATGTTGCAAAAATTGTGGTTATTTATAGATCTGCTGTCTTGTTCAAATACAGCACTGCACATTTCAGCTCAGCTCGTGTTTAGCTTGTTAAGGGAGGAGTTGCCCTGATGGCCTGGAGAAATATGTTGTGTAATCTGGAGGTTCTGGCACCGAACCAGAGGGTAGGAGTGCAAAGTGGGATGGGTGAGTTAATTATGTCCCACTGTTATCAGACATATGTGTTCCCTTGAATAAAAAAAAAAAAGAAAAGAAAAGAAAAAGCATCTAATTGACTGATTTATCATGAAGTGTTGTAAAAAATAATTAGAACATTTTATTTGCAGCTGAAACAGGCCATGCTTCTCTACACCGCCACGTGGAAACAACTAACAGAACACAAATATTTAAATGTTCAGGGTTTAGTGTGCATTCAAGCCTAAATGTGTTTCTGACTTCTATTCTGATTCACAGATGGACTGAAGCTGGAAATGAGCGTTTGACACTGATTTCAGGCTTTGGTTTGATGCTGACACTCAGTAATAACTCACAACAAAACAATCTGTTCTGGTTCATCTGTTTGAAGCATGCCACAGAAACTAGATCATGGCCACAGATAAAACTGTTTAAGGTGAGGTTAAATTATTTCAGTAGATTGCTTCTTTACACCGTAAGCTGAAGGGGGTCGTGCACAATGACCTTTAGCCTGTGTTTATTGTGCAAATAGCCTCGGAGAAAGACTTTACTGTGGGCGAGTAGCCAGCAGTTCTGGTTGAGGCAGGTTCTTCCTGTGTAAAAACACAGTAAGGTGCAAAATGCATTATGAAAATCATTTTATCTTTTGTTCACAAAAACTTAAATACATTTCTGAAAAATGTTTATTGGAGAACATCATTTTTGCCTGTGGCTGAAAGAAAAAATAAAAACAACACCCCGCCACACAAAGCACTCACTCAGTGACAGATAACTAATAAAGATGAATGGCTTGATGTGCACAGTAACACAAAGCTTACATAATACACTAGTTTCCAAATGTTTGAATAAATTTGTGATACATGTGTGACACTCAAGAGAACACTACACATTAATGCTGACATAAAAACTCAACATGTGTCAGTTTCTGTGAAAGTATTTGACATCTTTGTTTCAGGAAACGGAGAAAAAAAAAAGGTGAAGAAAGGCAGAGTCACATCCTGAACCGCGTGATAACAGATGGAAGGTTAGAGCTGCGTTCTGAGCAAAAATTTAAATGAGCGACACATTTTTTTCTTTTAAGGGCTGCTCCATTCTTCAGGGGTCACCACAGTGAACCAACTCGCACCAAGACTTAACAATTGTTTTTATGGCGGATGCCCTTCCTGACACAACCGCCGAGCTACCACAGCCCTCTGTGTGGAGCAGAGAGCTGCTATTTAGGATGCCCCCGGTGGAGCAGATGGCCGGGGTCAAGGGTCCAGAGTGGGGCAAATGAGGATGGAGGCAGGTGTGGTTGCTTCACCTTTCCTGCCCACATTTTGATGTTGTTGGTCGGTCCAGGGAGTCAAACTAGCGACCTGCCGATCACAAACTGTTGCACAAAAATGCATTCAGCATATCTCACATGCACTTACTTATTTTACAGTAGATGAGAATAGAAAGTGTTGCAGCAGCAGGATGTTTGAGCTTGACGCATTTCCCCCCCCCGAAGCAACAACCTCCTCCTCCCTGAACTCGTACCTGCTCTGCACACAGTCGGTGCACACATCGATGGGTTAGACATCAAAGTTCATGCTCGAGGTAAAAACATCCAACAAAGTTAAGTCAGGTCCTCTGGACGGTTTCCTTTTGTTGGAACAGTCGGTCTTTCATCCAAAAGACTTCATCAGTCTGACAAGCCACAACAAACTCAGAAGACTGATGAAGTCCTTTGGATGAAAGAAGAAACATTTAAACAAAACAAAACCGTCCAGAGGACCTGACTCAACTTTGTTGGATTTGGAGCAGTTTGATCTTCAGCAGCTGCTGTGGAGCAAACTGTTTTTATTCTTCTTCTTTTTTCATATTTTATTTATTTGAGCAGCAGTTGGTGGAGTTGCCACCTCTCAGCAAGAAGGTTGCTGGATTGAATCCTGGCCAAGGACCTTTCTGGGTGGAGTTTGGATGTTCTCTCCATGCATGCATGGGTTTTCTCTGGTTTCCTCCCACAGATCAAAAACACGTATGTTAGGCTGATTGGTAACTCTAAATTGTCCTTAGGTGTGAGTGAGAGAGGAATGGTTGTCTTGTTTGTATCTATGTGTCCCTGTGATGGACTGGAGACCTGTCCAAGTTGCCCCTGCCTCTCTCACAGTGAGAGCTGGATGTGGGCACCTCACTAGGAAAGGAAGAATCATCCATTCGTCCATTATCTTGATCCATTTCTTCCTTTCTGGGTTGTGGAGATCACTGATGCTCATATCCAGCAGTCATTGTGCGAGAGGCGGGGGGGGGACACTTGGACAGGTCACAAGTCCATCACAGGGACACATAGAGACAAGTAAAACAACCACAGGGATAATCTAGTTACCAATCAGCCTAACATGCATGCTTTTGGTCTGTGGGGGAAAACTGGAGAAACCCCACACATGCACGGTCATGCAAACTCCAAGTTCTCACTCAGTCAGGATTCGATCCAGCGATCTTCTCAACAGCTCTACCAACTGTGTCACCATGCTGCCCAAGGAAGAAGCAGGAAAACGGATGGATTTATAGATCAGGTTGTTCTTGAATCAGCTGCTGAAAGAATCGGAGGATGTTTTCTTAGTCAAAAGTCTTAAAGGATATAAAAGGCTTTACTCTACCAACCCGACTGGTTCTCATGCACCAGGGTGTTTTTAACATGTGCTTATTGTCAAATGTCTTCAACGTTAATGAATCAAGCCTTCATTTTTTCCCCTTCGTTTGAATGTATTTAAGATTGTCATTGATTTGCTGCTCATCTTTGTCATACTTCACAGATGAACTTTAGCTCCTGCAGGAAACAGAGTCTTAACTTGATGCGATTCTAAAGACCAATGACCATTAATGTCATATAAATATGATGCATGTCTGCTGTTCTCACAGTTTGGATCATGAGAGCTGACCCCCAACAACAATGTAAACCTGTGTTGGCTAAATGAGTCAGAATGAGCACAGGCTTCTGTGTATGATTTTTGCTGTATTTGAGATTTGCCTAGAAATAGGTCTAAAAAGACACCATGTAACCAACCCAACTAAAATAACATATACTGCACTGTAATCTTCCCAATCAAACAGATTTGTCTTCAGAAATAAGTTTGTTCATAATCCTATAATCCCCCATGTGAAACTGTTTACTGTGTTTCCAAAAAGAGCAAGTTCTTTTAAATTTGAAACTGTGGTTTGAATCCTCATCATCCGTATGTTTGTTTCATCATGTTCCCAACAAACTGTTAAAATATCATTCTATGATTCCCATCACGTTGACCCAGTATGTTAGCACTGGTTTAACTACATGCTGGTGAAGATTCTCAAGGGCTTTTCTTCTACTTGTGTTGACACTGATGTTCTGATTGACCCACTGTTGTTCCTGAAGGCCTGAGCTTGTAGTTTAACTTTTTAAGGCTTGTTTTTAGCAGCTGTGGCTGAGTGGTTAGAGCAGCCGTCCTCCAATGGGAGTTGGGGGTTCAATTCCATCAGCAGTCCAATATGCTGGTGCCCCTTGACAAGACACCCCTCATTGCCTCCGATATGTGTCCCATGGGTGTATGAATGTGATCTAAAGCACTGCTTATTATTTGTACAGAAACAGTAAAGTGCTGTATGAATGGGTAAATGGGGGCACATATTGTAAATAGCTTTGAATATATCAGTAAGCTATAGAAAGGTGATATATTTATATTACTGACATATATGAAATCAGTCAAATACTGATCTCAAAAGTGCCAAATATATAAAGATGTCCTACCTGTTCTCCATGCCTGTTAGACTCAAGAATCTCCATCCAGGAAAATCCCTGTAATGCCACTTGGTTGTGTGCTGCTGACTATCCATGGTGCTGATCTCATGCTGCTGATTTATTTCATGTGTTCATTGGTCCTCATCTGCTCACACAGACTCATGTTCGTGCTGCTGTTGTTTTGGCACATTGTTTTAGTACTATTAGTGCTTAGCTTAGTTCATGTCTCGGATCTTACTGTTTTTCTTTACAATTTGTGTTTTTGTTGGATGTAACTGGGACCCTATGTATATCATGTACCACATGATGTGAATGACAATAAAAACCCTTGAATCCAAAACATCGATGTTAACTTCTTTTTACATTTATGCACGATTTCATTCAACCTTTATTTATACAGGTTAGTCTCATTTAGCCTCGAGGACAAGAGATCCGTTTTAAACAAAGAACACAGATGAGGTACAGACAATCCTATAAAAAGCATATAAAATGAAAAGTAAATATAAGAAATGATATAAAAACAAATCAAAAACAGCTACTTTAATGTAGCATCGTAAAGTTAGATTTTCCATGAAACCACATTCCTAATAATCTGACTACTTTTAGTCAGAGCATTTAGGAGTTCTTTAAAATTTGAAACTATGGTTTGAATCTTGATTTTTGACTTGAGCTCAAAAATGAGGCTTGGTCAAGCTGTGACCTGCAAAGCATGTGTGGATAAAAAAAAAAAAATAATAATAATCAGCACAACAGCTTTTTATCTCCACAGAAAGATGTTTATCTTTTCTATTATCGGTTTGCCAGCTACTTTTCCAGTCATGCCCTCACATGAAGCCCACCACAGTTCTCTGCTTCAGACAAAACGCTTCATTCTGACTCAGCTGCTGCTTCAAACCACTACTTGTTTTCTGCTTTCTTACTCCGGCTCGCTGTCACTTGACAGATGAGATGAGCTTCCATTTCTGTTCTCTTTCATTTCAGCCCCGTGCACCCAGGTTACAACAATTAAGTCATAAAGCAAGAAGCGCTTTCAGGGTCGTAAAGAGATACAATCAGACACTACAGACAAGCCGACATGTGTAAACATGGAGTGGCTATCCTCAGTTGTGGAAATTCCAAATTCTTTGCTGGTTTCGGCTAAAACTAATTAAATAAAAACTCAGATAGTTTAACAGCTTCTAACATTAACACTTTCTAATAATTAAAAATAACAGAAAAAAACACGTTAAATTTTTTTATACTATATTCAGATCTAAAAACGGACACCAGTTACAAAATACCTGTTATAAAAAAAACTGCATGCTGATAAATCTGCTTTGTTACAACATATAAAACAATAAAAATATGGACTTTTACTTTCAATGGTCACATAATAAAGATCTGTATACTTCACGATACTTACATTACAGAAATGTAAAACAGTATATACTGTATATTGTTGTGATGTGGCTACAGAACTCATTGAAACAGGATATGAGACATTTCCTTCTATCGTTTAACAAATATAGATCTCTGTTTTTCACCATCTGACAGAAGTCCTCCTACTTCCTGAAACCCATGGCGTGGATCCACTAAACTCCCTCTTCCGGAGGAGCATCGTTTAGGTCAACCTTTGGAGCAACAGGAAGGTACTTGTGTTGATTGATCACGTTATAGTTGGCAAGTCTTCCAGACGCAGCATCTTGTTCTGCTCTTCAGCTGCCTGATTCTGGTCACACGGTGGCGTCTCGCTGACGCTCATCTCCCATAATGAACTCTGGTGTCCAGATGTGTCACATTTGAAGACGCTCAGTATTCTTCTCCTGAACTTTTCATAAAGTAAAAAATACAAGAGTGGCCTGAGGCAGGCGTTACTGCAACCTATGGCTGACGTGGCCGTGAGCGCTGTTTTCAAAGACTCCAGGAACGTGTTGGAAACGTCTAGTGACCTGTAACAGACGATGTCAGCGATGAGGGCGATGTTGTAGGGAATCCAGCAGATCAAGAAAACCCCCATTAGGACCAGGATGATCAGAATGGGTCTCATCTTCTGGATGCATTTCGCTCCGGAGCTCTGCTGTCGTCCCCATACAAGAGAAAATAATATGACAAAGAGAGCTACAGGCAGCAAAAATCCCACGGAGAGGTGGAGCAGACGTAAACCCAGCAGCCGGTCAGTTCCAGATTTGTGAGCACATATTGCCTTCCTTTGCAACGAATCCTTCTCAGGCTCTAGGAGCCACCAGTCAAGGCTGGCAAGGAGCGAAGAAACGAGCCAAACCAACAGGCAAATGCAAAATGCAAATTTAGTCCCGTGGTGAGAAAACCAGGCTGCATGGCTGGTGGTCAAGTAGTAAACTAAAGCGATGCAAACCAACAGAAAGATCCCGATATAGAAGTTGATCTGGAAAAAAAGAAAGAAAACTTTAATCATCTTTTTAAAAGTCACTGCTTCTTTCTCTCACTTCTTCCTAAAAAAAAATGTGAAAGAATCAGAGGATGCTATATAAAAGGAGGTTTATCTCCTCAAAGCAAAGTGAAATAAGATCAGTTATGATAAAGAGTTTAAAGTAAGCAGAAAAACTTCTTAGCTCTGCAGAACACTTTCACTTTCAGTTGAACACTCACGTTAAAAACGGCTCTGCAGATCGTGAAGAGCGTATCGGAGCAGTTTTCACAAGGCTCTGCAGCCCAGACGGGCAGCGTCAGCAGCAGCACGATGTCCACAACTCCCAGTTGGAGAATAAAGGAGTCCAGTACCTTCCACGACCTCCTCTTTTGTGCCAGAATTATCAGGAGGAGTATGTTCCCCACCAGACCCACAACCAGCACCACAGAGTAGAAAATAGACAACCAGATGATCTGACTGGCTCTCCTTGTTTCTTCTTTTTCTTCAACATAGTCGTAGGTTTCATAAGTGTAGTCCTCAGTCTGATTGAGGACTCCATCAGAAATCGTCTCCATGTTCAGCTACTGTAGATAAAAGTGAGAATAAAACTGTTCAGCAACTTAAAACACAAAGTCCTCTCTTCTGGTTCACCCTCTGCTCTGTTTGTCTCTTTTAAATCTCTTTTTGGGAAACCCCGCTGGGTCTTTTCAAACATGCTCATACCCATACATCACATGATGCCTGTCACTCAGTGAGTGATGCAAGAGTGGACAAAAGGGAAATCTAAATTCCCATTAGTCATGCCTGCACCGACTGTTTTAATGTCTCACAAGGTGAACAGCTGATAATGTGCATTGTTATAAACACTGACTGTAAAAGATCAGCTATACTTTTTAAAAATTCACATATGTGATCGCTTACCTGCATGAGTCCGAGGACTTCTCTTCGAGGTGACTAAAAACAAAAGTGCAACTCGTTCATCAGATTCTTGTCTCAGAGGGACGGACGATCGCTGTCATCGTTTCTGGCTGCAGGTCAAACTTCCAGCAGCTGTTGGGAAAACTGCTCGCCAGCTTTATCTATGTCCACACAGGACTGGGTTTTTCATCACGGAACAATGCAGCTTTAAAAGGTTAAGGGTGGATCTGAGTAAATAAAACCCAACATAAAAAAAAAAAAAAAAAAAAAAAAAAAAAAAAAAAAAAAAAAAAAAAAAAAAAAAAAAGCACCGTTCGATGGAAAAAGCGAAAAATATAAACAGGAACTTTTACTGTTACCGACTCAGATGAACAGACTGTTCGTAAAGTGTTTAACACGACTCACACTGTGTTTAATTGCCTTCCCACTTTGTTGTTTTTAGGTAATCGAGCGTCACTCGACACGCTTTTGTTGTCAAAATACGCGTCATTTCTGTTTTTCAAAACAAAAATCTCCAGTTAAAATATTTACTAGAACACGAACAAAAACTATAAGAAATAAAAAATAAAAATTAACAGGCTTATTTATGTTATTACAAATAGTCATATTTTGTTTAGTATCTACAATTGTTAACGAAAACTATTGTTATTCAGAAAGGATTAATTTATTTTGAAAGTTTTATCCGTCTGTTTCCCCCATACTTCCTCTTGACCGAAACTGGTCGACGCCGCACACGAAGCGAGGTCCCGCAGTAACGCAGTCTGTCCACACGAGGGCGCTACTGTCTTTAAAAAGGTAAAACCCAAGATAATGCACGTTTTTGAAGAGAAAATCTGATTTCTCCGTTTTTTTTTTTAAATTTTTTTTTTATTGAGTTTAAACAATATTTGCTTACAATTAGACCTTCAACTAATCAAAAGGCAAAAACGACAACATGGGCTTGTTCCCAATTTGGGATTGCAGACAATCTTTTGTATTAGAGGGTTGTTGTTGTTGTTTTAACAAGAGTCTCCTTGGCAAAAATGTTACTTGTTGTATGTTGTACAATTGTTTTCTTCCTGCAAGAACATGACTGTAATTTTCCTTTTTATTTTATTTTTTTCAATTTATGCTCCCCCTGGCCATTCTTCTATTATTTTTCATTGCTATGTTCAGTGTTGTTATTCTGTGATGATGCAAATAATTTTTTTTGAAAAAGCAAAAACAAACAAACAAACAAACAAACAAACAAAAAAAAAACATCAGTTCAACAGAAGGCCTTGCATTATGAAAAATACAGGAATTATTACAGGCGTTTAAGTCGATACACAGTTCCCATTAGAGTGAAATGGAAACCAGTCCTGGCAAAACATCATGTTAGTAGTATACCCTCTGTGCACAGCATTACAAGTGACTTTTGGGGGTTTTATTCACCCTAAATCTTTGTCAACTGTGTGGATAATTCAAAGGCCAAAGGGACTCCTAGAAACACTTTAGTGTGTTGAAAATTTACCAAGGGGAAAAAAAAAGCACTTATTGGGATTGATGATCGGCAATGAAAGTCAGACTCACTTTTTGCAGCTGCCAGGTTGTAATTATGTGGGCGTTTCCACCTTCTCTACCCCTCAAGCAGTCATGGCATGCAGCTACTTCTTTCTGTTAAATCAACTTCTGCTGGATAATGGAGCAGTACGAACAGGAGCTTTTATTTTACTGAGGTCTCCTTACAAATGTAATGTTTTAACATATTAATATGACAGACTCTGGATTTCTTTTTTAGATCAGGTGTTGTCACCACAGCTGAAAATTGAGCATGCAGACTAGAACCAAGCAAACTTTTTCACCCGAAACAAAGTTCCGACTAACAGCCCCCTGAATCCCGCAGGGGGTCGACATGCACTATAGCAGTCTTGGCCAGCAAGGCATCTATTACGTGGTTCAGTGCCTGAGCTTTCACCTGGTCTCGAATGACCGTCATTCTGACCTGACCAGGAACGGGAGGGCGGCAGCAGAACTGTAGCACATAGCCCCGAGATAGTTTTGACACAACCCACGAATCAGTCATGATAAATGGGGTAAAGTGTCACACCGCCTGCTTCCAAATGTCATTTTCGAGCTCCCCTGCTTTTAGGAGGGCGGGAGGGATGCTGGGAGGGCTGACCACGTTGAAGAGGAACAGGAGCCTGACCTCTGGGCTGAGCCCGTTGGCTGTGAGCAGGCCTTGCAGCTGACCTTGCAGCTGGCCCTGCAGCAGGCCGCCCTACGGAGGGTGTAGGCGGGTCCGGATAAGTGTGTGAGGAGGATGCAGAGGCACTTCCAGCAGGACGCTGAGAGCGTCTGCAATGAAGACCAGCCAGTTGCTGTCTGGTACGGGTGGCCTGGGCTGAGCGTTCCAAGGCCACAAGTGTAGCAGAGTGAACAGGCTCATTGGCGTGAACATCTACAAAGAAGTAATCAGTTTGAAGAGTTTCAATCAGGGTTTAGAGCTCATCATTGCACAGAAACTGCACTAGTAAAAGTCACTAATTATGTTCTCATGGCCTCAGACAATGGACTTGTCTTTATACTGGTCCTGTTAGACCTCAGTGCTGCATTTGATACAGTTGATCACAATATTTTACTACAGAGCCTTGAATATGATATTGGGATTACAGAAACAGCTCTAAAATGGTTTAAACCATATAATAAATTCCAGATTGTAAATGTAAGTAATACATTTTCTTCATACACCAAAGTTAGTCATGGAGTCCCTCAGGGCTCAGTGCTTAAGCCAATACTCTTTACTTTATGTATGCTTCCGTTAGGTAGTTATTAAACAGCATGGGATACATTTCCATTGCTAAGCTGATGACACACAATTATATTTGTCCATTAAACCCAATAAATCCAATCCGTTACTTAGACTACGAGCATGTCTTAAAGACATAAACACCTGGATGACCCTTCATTTTCTCCTTTTGAATACAGACAAGACTGAGGTTTTGGTTTTTGGACCTGAGCACGTTAGGAATGAATTGTTCAGTCTTTCACCCTCCTTGGATGGCATTAATCTAGCCTCCAGTTCTAATGTAAAAAAAATTTGGGGTTATTTTTGATCATTACATTTCTTTTATCCCCCACATTAAAAATGTTACTAGAAGATCTTTCAGTTATCAGGCTTCTCTCTTGTGGAACCAACTTCCAGTTTCTGTCCATGAGGCTGACATATTATCCAGTTTTAAAACTAGGCTTAAGACTTTCCTTTTTGCTAAATCCTATAGTTAGGGTTGGGTTTTCTTAGCTGTCCCTTAGTTATGCTGCTATAGGCTTAGACTGCTGGAGGACAAACTGATCACGCTTTTTCACTCTGCTACTGTCTTTACTTACTCTGCTCAACCTGTTTTGTATTTGTAATTTTTTTATATCCTTAACTTGTGTTTTTTTTTTTTTTTTTTTTTTTTTTCTTTAAGGTACACCTGGACCTATATATGGACTGATAATTCTGTTTTCGTTTGT
>JARVLU010054168.1:0-11695 GCA_031762415.1 Simpsonichthys santanae
TTGGTGATCCTCTTACCATCTTGGCTTCTGAGAGACACTGACACTCTGAGAAGCTCTTTTTATACCCAATCATGTTGCCACTTGACCTAATTAGTGTTAATTGGTCTTCCAGCTGTTTATCATATGCTCAATTTCCTTTTTTTCAGCCACTTATTGCTACTTGTCCCAACTTTTCTGGGATTTGTTGACACTGTGAATTTTGAATCAACATATTTTTTCCTTTAAAATGTTACATTTACTCAGATTAAACTTTTTATCTGTCATCTATGTTCTATTAGGAATAAAATATTGACATTTGCTATTTCCACATCATTGCATTGTTTTTATTCACAATTTTAGTGTCCCAACTTTTTTGGAATCCGGTTTGTAGATAAAATTTATAGTTTATTTATTTATTTATTTATTCATTTTTTTGTAAAATAAACCTAATTTATTTTACATGGTTGTTAAATAAAAGTACTTATATTCTGTAAAAACAGCTTCTTGTATGTCTTAAAACACCCTAAATGTCTTTATACACGTTGCTTGTTGCAAATGTTTGAAGTACCTGCACATATGTATTTCACATTTATAAGTTCATTGCAATTGCAACTGTAAATGTACATATTTATTCACAGTTGAAGCCTTTAATAGCTGCAGCCCAGTGATATATGTATCAACTTTAGCTCAAGCTAACAAGTGAATTGAAAAAGTGCGAAGTTTACTGTTTGCATGAATTAATTTGTCTTGTTACATTAGAGATGAATGAAAATGTCTTTAGGTGTTCTAGTGCATGTAGAGCAAACTTCCTTTGTTGTGTTCCTCAGGTCTGATGGAGGTTTTACCTGACCGCTGCACCACAATTGCCAAGAAGGAGCTGGTTTATGCTGGGACTGTGGGCCTCATCTGCTGGCTGGGTGGCATTGTTTTTATCAACCGCAAGAAGACAAGCGATGCCAAGAGCATCATGGCTGATGCTGCCAAAACCATGCTGGATGAGCAGGTACTCAAGCAGTCCAGTCAAAGTGGACCACATCTTTACATTGATGGTTTCTGGTGATGGTTTGGTTTGATAAATTCACCCTCTGTAGATCCGGCTGTGGGTCTTCCCAGAGGGAACTCGTAACCAGAATGGGGACCTGCTGCCTTTCAAAAAAGGTGCTTTCCACTTGGCAGTTCAGGCACAAGTGAGTAAATATTTGAATCCTCTGCCTTCCTGTTTGTGTTCTGTCCTCTGAGTGAATGAAACCAGTCTGTCACACATTCATCCTGTTTCTTTGGTTAAATTTGAGTGTGGAGCCGAGGAAACTCTGGCAGGATTCCAGGAAACTTCTGCAAACCTTTGACTTATAAATACAATTTAGTGTTCTGTTTCATCCAGACACATGGGGGCGCTATCTGCCTGATGTGATGCATCTCCTGTCAGCACAGATCTAAATGAATACAATGTTGTGTAGCCCTTTTATTTAGAAATGTCTTTTTTTTATCTTTTGGGAAATGTTTTCTATATTTTTCAATGTGTTGCTGAACTTCTTGCATCAGATCATCAGAGAAAAGGGCTGACTCAGCTGTTTGTGTTTATCACAATCTCTGCATGCATGCAGCTGGAGGTCTCTGTTGTTTGGTTGATGTTTCAGAGCGCACATGCAGGCTCACGCCAGTGGAATGATTTAGAAAAGTAAAATACTGATTTTTGAAATTCATTAAAAACACAACTTTGTTCAGAAAACTGTTCAATTTGTGTGATTTTGTTTTCCTTGTACCTCTTTGTGAAAAGACTGATCTCAGTTTGGCTGAGATGAGCATCAGAAGTGGGAGGCTCCAAAAATGAAGCTTGTTAGAAAAGAAATTACCAGTTTTCCACACAGGCTCAGAGGCAGATATTTGTTTTTACCTGTGCGTGCGTGCGTGCGTGCGTGCGTGCGTGCATGCGTGCGTGCGTGTGTGCGTGTGTGTGTGTGTGTGTGTGTAAAATTAACTGATTCAAGATAGCTGCTACAGACAACTGACCTTAAAAAACTGAAATTGCAGATGTTACAGATGATGAGTTAGAGCAGGGCTATTCAACTGGTGGCCTGTGGGCCATTTCTGCCCCGTGGGAGACTTCAGTCTGGTTATTGCATTTATGACTCAGACAGGATGACCCTTTTGCTCCTTTCTGTTCTCTCTTCCAGGTTCCCATCATACCTGTAGTTTTCTCCTCCTACAACAACTTCTACCTTCGGAAGGAAAAGCAGTTCAAATCAGGTAACCCTGCTTCTGTCTTTCTCTTTGTTTTAAACTTTGTGTAAAAAGTTGTGGGCAGGATTTCTGGGTGTGAAAAAGTCAAGAGTTGATGGTCCATGAGCTTCCTGATGGCCATGTTTGTGTCTCTGCAGGGACCATTAAATTAAAGATCCTGCCAAAGATTGAGACAAAGGGGATGACATCGGACGACGTGTCGTCTCTCTCTGACAAATCCTTCAGCCTGATGCGCACCGCTTTCCTGGAAATCTCTAACTCTGTCACCCAGAGCAATGGGCCCTCGAGGCACTGAATATCTGCCAGCCTGTTTTTCTGCTCCTGTCTGAGACCTCCCCCTCTCCAAACCTCCCTGCTTTTCCCAGCTTGTCCAGTTGCCTGGTCAGGAAGCAACATGGAACAAGTGTCATCCTGTGTAGTGGACTCCTGGACCTGTCTGCCTCTGGCCTGATGCAGCACGGTCAGTCCTGACCCTCAGCGCTGCTCTGGACACCGCGAGTGGAGTGACGGACAAGCCCAACACTTTGGATGTGTGTTGTTCATGCATGCCTTTGGGATGGCTCTGTCCACCTTCTCTGTTGCTTTATACTCTGGCTATGGAAAGATTCATTATTGTTCTGCTTTCTAACCAGTTTAATTTTTTTATTTTTCATTTTTGGCCTTTTTCCCTCTTATCTCCATCTGCCTTCTGTTCAGCTGATTAACTTGAGCAGTTTTTTCTTTTTTTTTCATTAGTGTCACTGCATATGATGCTTCCCTGTCATGATGCCTTAGTTTTAGTGACATGGGGACACGTGTTCTTCTGTTGGCCATCACTGGTGTGTGCCATCTTTGGTTCGGTGTTTTTGCCTCGAAGCAAGCGGAGCAGGCTTCATGGAGCGAGGATCTCCTCACACGTGGACATATTTCATTTTGTCACCATGTACTGAACTCTGTCCATTGCGGCTCTTCAGCTCAAGGACCCGTAGCTTATTTAAATATTTAATGATGTCAGGAACAATGAATGAAAGGTGTGCTGTTGCAGTATTTCACTAAAATCTTTCAATTTCTTTTTGTGAAACCGAATTGACTGAATCGTACCATGAAGCTGCAGGTCTCTTTTGACTCGGTTCAGTTTTTATAATTACAGACCTGTTGTTTTTGATGAGTTGAACTCTTAAAGAATTCTCTTTAAAATGAACGATTTCCAGATTGTTGCACCATCGGAGCTTCAAAGTTCAGTGTGTTGTGCCATAAAGACTAGATGATCGCTGGCTGAGTGCTGGTCAGTGACACGAGACTCGTTGATAGGAGGCTGATTGAGTTTACCAATTATTACCAAATAGAACATGAACATCTGTTCCCAAAAAGGTTAAATAAGGTCAAATGTCACTTAGCATCACTTTCATTTTGATTTGATTTTTCTAAAGGTGAAAAAATTCTAGTTTAGTTCATTTAAGGTTTGATTAACCTTTGTAGAGAACAATGCACAACGTTTATTAATTGTGAACATGTTTGGCCTCGGTGGTAGTTTAGTGGTTTTTGAAGCGATGCTCTGTCAACAGGGTCATATGTTAAAACATATGTCAGTCATGGAGCAAGAAGTATGAAGGAAATGGTAAAAGTGTGCTGACTCGCCGAACCAGGGCCTGTTCTTGTTCAAGCTCAACACAACTCTAACATTAAACCTGGACTTTGTTGGACAGTTTTTGTTTGTGCAGAGACCACCAACATAAATCAAGGTGTCCGGTGTCTCCGCCTCCTCCCGTTGTTCAAAATTCAATCTGAAATGTCTGTTTTTGGATTCTTTATTGAATCCAGTGTGCGCCTGAACACACACCCTGCCAACTCGCCCACAGGCTGTCCAGTTCAGTCACAGACTTGACTTTAAACCTCAGATGACAATGAACCATGTGAATCAAGATGAATGAATAAATGAAGAAAGGCAGGAACATGTCCCACTTGTAGAGGTCGGGACCTGTAGATTGCGCTGCAGCCAGCCACTAGGGGGCGCTCCTTTGTGGCTTCAACCTTTGGCTTCCAGACATTTATTGATAACACATCTCAGTGAGTGGCTGATACTGTGCTGATGAATCAAAAGTGCATCCAATACATTCAGCACCGTCTGACTCCGACGTTTGCTCGGTCTGTGCTCACACATGCACTCCTCGTGACAGACGCTCCATTCAGAAAACAACTGTCATGCCAAAGTGTAAAGGTTTAATATTAGCTAATGTTTGGCTAGTGGTTAGCCCAGTGTGGAGGAGGAGTTAGCCCTTTTCATCATGCTACCTGCTTTTTGACAGACGTCACAAGTGGTCCTGTTAATAACTATTAAAACATCACTACAAAAATGAGCTATTTCTTTAACAAATAGAAAATGAAAACCTTCCTCAAAAGGTTTGTTAATTTAAATGTGTCAACTGTTTCTCCCTGATTTTATTCACAGGTAGAAACAAGTCTACTTTGCATCATTTAGGTTAAGATTCATGCATGCGTTAAGACTTTGGCCTTAAGTTGTTGCTGTTGCACTTTGGATTGTCCCGTACGGTTTCTGTCCAAGGAGTTAGTTTTGTCGTGCGCTCTCTGCTGACCACATGGATCTGAGTGAACCTCGTCCTGGTCCTGATGTAGCTGACCGCCTTCTTCAAACAGTGTGTGAGAACGTGAAGCAGGACGTTCTTTCTGTAGAGGACGACATGTACTTCAGAAAGCTGGCATGTGACGCATCAACCGTTTCACTTCATCTGAGCTGTGCGCACATGCTGTCATGCACACGCAGCCGTCGTTTTAATCATTCTTCCTTTAAATACAGAAGGATGTTGTGTTTAACACTTAACTATTCAACTACTACATAACTAACCCGTTTTATTTGCTACTTTAGTTCTATTTATTGTATTTGTTGTAGTCTGTAAAAGAGCATTTAAAGTTTGCAAAGCACCTGACCAAATTGTTTCTTTCAAAAATAGGATTTAATATTTACAGAGTGATTAATTTATTTCTTCTTGTCCATTTTATTTCATTATAAAAAGACATGGTTTGTGGGTTCAGCCCCCTCCGAGAGTCTTACGTGTAAAATGATTTAAATTATCCCCAAACTATTGAAGCACTTGTGTTTAATTTGGAGATACAAAATATATTTTTCTGATTTATTTTTGAACCAAAGTGTAATTTTAGATGAACGATGCGAGTGACACTCACATCCTCCTGAGTGTGTGTGTGTGTGTAAATGCTCGGTAAAGTACAGTTTCATATTGAACCTAGTAGCAGTTTCATTTAATTTGTTCTGAGAAAATGTGAATGAATGTCTTACATCAAAAGAAAAACTTTTTTCTTACACAGTTTTTCACTACGTTTAGTTTCATCTGAAACTTTTTGAACCCTGTTAAAAAAAATAATGAAATTTATATTTATATTTTGGTTGTCTTTAGTTTTATCTTTTTTTGTGATTCACAGAATAATACTAATACACTAAGTGTGTGCTAATAATGTGTTAGCTACTCATTAATCCACCGGAAAATTCAATGTTTTGATCATGTTGAAGCAAAATGCTGAGGAGAAATGACCCATTACGTTTTTGCACAGATTAATTTGAAATGTTATACGAAGTATTTTTTTGTTTGTTTGTTTTTTATTACAGAAATGTGTCATTTTGAGAACAGGAATTGGAAATAAACAGATTGCCTTGAATAAAATGCTAATAAACTATCAATATACAGTAGTGGCATTATTTTTATATCAAAATGAATAAAAGGGCGTGAAGAGTTCAGTATTAAAATGTGATTGAAGACTGTGTGTTTCCTGTGAGAACGGTTGTTCTGTTCTGGTTAAATGAACGTTCTCTGAACTCTAATGAACTGTATCAAATAATGAGACCATCCAGATGACCTGACTGCACTTTGTTGGATTTGTTACCTGGATTATTGCGCATGGACTTTGAAGTTTTGAACCACTTCGGCTATGGCTGCCTCACAGAAGTCGACGGGGGAGAGGGTGCCCCAGAAACCATCTTATCACCATCAAACTGGTTGGCCCACCATGTGAGTGTGCTGCTTGTGGTTCTGAGTTTGTTTGTGACTCTCCGGACTGATGAAGTCCTTTGGATGAAGAATGAAACATCTCAACAGAAAACAAGAAACCGTCCAGACCTGACTGAACTCTGGACAACAAACTAATTTTTATTTAGTGTACTTTCATAACACGTGTTATTTATATTCCAAGCTTGAAGCAAATGAAGAGGCTCTGTACAGCTTAGAAAAGTGAAGAAAAGTCTTGTTTTATTGCAGACCCCAGGTCAGTGTGTCTGTGGTCGTGGTCCTTCTGGAAGGTGGACGTCCATCCCAGAACCTCTGGAACACTCAACAGGTTTCCATCAAAGATTTCTCTGTATTTTACTTGATCCATCTTCCTTTAAACTCAGACCAGTTTCCCAGTCCCTGCTGATGGAAAAACATTTTCACAGCATGATGCTGCCGCCACCGTGCTTCAATGTGGGGGGTGGTGGGGTCTGAACCAACACGTCCTAAAAGTTCAGTTTTCATCTCAGCAGATCACAGCACCTTCTTCACATGATCAGAGGAGAGATTTGAAATGTTTTAGCTTTTTTTTTTTTTTTTTTTTAATCTTTAGACGAAGTTTATTGATACTTTTGTAACCAGTTGTCCATATGTGACAACTTGGGAGGTCACCGTCATAAAGCAAGTGATAAATGAATAAACCTGTGGTTCAAAGAGGCAGATGAACGGACAAGGTCATGTCTAAACTTGTTTTAATTCACAAGTTGTTACAAGATGAGAACTGTGCCCCGATGCCCGAAACCAAAGTTGAGGTGTGTGTGTGTGTGTGTGTGTGTGTGCGTGCGTGTGTGTGTTCATTCAGTTGTCTAATGTTATCAACATCTAAACCAGTGAACAAATTTTAGTGAACACTTAAAGGTCCACTGTCATGATGTTTGAACTTTGCATAAAATGGCACAACATATATATCTTGTATCATTGAACTATGTTCGTTTTTGCAAACAAACTTATGAATATATTAAAATTTCATTCAAAGTCATTTTAAATTTGGCGCTGTGGTTTCGTCACTGGTAATCTGCGAACTTCGCATACGTCATCTGTGATGTAGGATTGGTTCCCCTTCAGTCAGGTCACGGCAGTGCAACACATAGTATATGGGAATTGCGCCACCGCGCGGTTCACCTGAAGCTTTACAATCACGCCATTTAAGGCAAGTGAGGCGTCTACATCCCCAGAGGCCACGACCTTCTGGGATAAAAGACGGAGTACGCCTCATGATCGCCCTCTTTTCGCACTTCACCTGCGTTTCTACCGTTTTCTCTCGGACTTAACTGCCTACCGGAGGTTAGCACGCTCCCTGCCCAGGGCGTCACGAGGGAACTCTATCCCGTGAACCGCTTAGTTACCTACTAAGCCCAGAAGAACCGCTGTTCACGGCCTGCTAGCTCCTGTTAGCTGGGCCATGAGCTCTCGTTGTTAGCTTCGTCTAAATTGTTAGCTCCGTCTAACCGAGACCGCCTTCGACGAACAGCACAACAAGGACTTCGACGCCTTCCACGCATGGCTCCTGAGAAGACGAAAAGGAAAACTAAGAATTTGGACGAGGCCACAAGACCGGCTAGCCCCGGGTCGCGGCCTTGCCCGAACAACTGCGGCTTCGTCATTGCGTCGATGGATTTGCACAACACCTGTCCTGTGTGTCTGGGTATTGTTCACGCTAAGGCTGCCTTAGCTAACCCGGACGAATGCAAACATTGCTCCCGGCTTTGCCCGGATGTGAGGGAGAGGCGAGTGCGGTTCGTGGCGAGGACGATGCGGAAAGTCAGCGCGGCGAGAAACCCACTCCCACCCGAGCCACTCGGGCCTTCAGCAGGCCTTGAAGCAGACGAGATGGAGGACGGCAAAGCGCCAACTTGGGGTGACCGAGTGGAGCTCGAGGAGGAGGGCAGCTTCACCAAGTTCGACTCACGCGAGCCCCTTCTCTCAGATGAGGCGTCCCTGACGGCCTCATGCGATGCCTCGAACAAGGGGGATGCACAGGACGAGGATCAGGGGGACGAAGGGGACGACAATGATCTCTCCCATGGAGCGACTCCGGTCCCAAGCGAGGCGGACGGCTCCACCACGGCCCTGCTCGAACTGTGCCGCAGGGCAGCTGAGACTCTGAAGGTGAGCTGGCCCGAGCCCCCACCCCTCCAACAACAGACCAGGCTGGCGGGCAGCTACTTCTTGGCAAGGCAGCAGATACCGGTGAGACACAAGATGCCTCTGTTCCCAGACTTTCTCACCGAGCTGACCCGCTCATGGGCTGCCCTGAAGGCCCCACTATCTGTGCCCTTGGCGCAATTCCTGGACATCAAAAACATGGTGGCGGTGGGCCTGGCTCACATGCCGCCTATGGACGAGACCCTGGCAGCATACTTGGCGCCAAAAACCTCTGGCTCGAGACCAACGCTTCCCAGTAAGCAGTGCCGCACGACAGCGCTCCAGCAGGAGAGGAGCTACAGGGCTCAGGGTCTTGCAGCACGGACGCTGAATGTGGTATCGATGCTCCAGGCATACCAGGCGGAGAAGCTCCAGGAGCTCCAACTGTCAAACTCAAAGAGGCAGGCTTCTGAGGCGCTGGAGGAGTCTTGCAGGTCAGCCGACTTCATTCTCTGCCTGATAGGCGCAGCTGCAATAGCTCAAGGTAAAGCCATGGCTGAGATGGTGATAGCCCAAAGACATTTGTGGCTTACTTTGACAGAGCTGCCTGAAAGTCAGCGCTCCTTGTTCCTCCATCAAGCTGTGGAGGCCTCAGGACTGTTTGGGGGTGCCCTGGAAAGGATCCAGCATCGCTGCGACCAGAGGCGCAAGCAGGAGGAGGCCCTACGCGAGGGGCTGCCTAGGAGGCAGTTTTCTCACCAGAGGGACCCCAGCGGTCACAGAGGAGCTCCTCAGAGGCATCACTTGCTCCCCAGAGGACCTGCCCAAAAGAGGCCATCCCTAGACTCAAGCGAGCAGAGAGCCCCATCCACCTCAGGTCCGCGCGACCGCGCGCCTCAGGTCCAGGCCTGGTCCAAGCACAGGTTCATCCCAAGGCAGGCCGGGCAGTCCAGAACATCTTCCACGAGCAGGGACAGGAAGCAGAAAGCAGCCTGATTTTAAGGCTGCTTCAGAAACAATCCAGGCATCTTCACCCCAGAGGCAAAAGAAGTGCCGACTGTTTTTCACCGGAACCAGTGGCCAAGAAGCCCAGACTGGCTGGTCAAGTTTGTTCAACACTGCACAAAACACTTTCTCCTGTGTGTGTAATAAAGAAAAGTTGTTGTTTTCAGACAATAATAAAAGCTCAAAATGTGAAAGGTGCCCTGTTTCACAGTTCAGCACAAAAACACAACTTTTTCACGAGGCCCAGGTCAATATAGAGGTCTCACAGTCGTTCAGAACAACCTGTCGACTCTCCTCTAATAAGACCATGCACAAAAATGGGCAAAATAAACAAAATGAGCCCACAGAGTGTGGAACGTCTCAGTCAAATAAGCCCAGGGCTGTTGGTAACACAACGTCCTCTAGAGGGCGACACAGACCACCAAATGAAATCAAGCTCTCAGCCCCACACACACACGTCCTCTCTGAATCAGCCCCTCATGCCGTCAAGGCTCGCTGCCCACGCGAGCACATGGGCGGCCTTCAAACCGTCACAATGGGTGATGGGAGTTGTAGTTCATGGTTACAAACTACAGTTTTTCAGATGTCCAGCGCCTTTTTCCGGGGTGGTTACGTCAGCTGTCAGCACAGCGCATACTCCCACGCTGAGGGAGGAAATAAACTCGCTTTTGTGCAAAAGTGCAATCAGAGTTGTGCCTCCTCAGGACGTGAACAGGGGTTTTTACAGCAAATATTTTGTTGTCCGAAGAAAGGGAGCGCTCTGAGACCCATTTTGGATCTGAGACATTTGAACAGACGTCTCAGATCATACAAATTCAAAATGTTAACACTGAGACAGGTGGTCCAGTCCGTCCGTCTGGGAGACTGGTTTTGCAACATAGATTTGAAAGATGCTTATCTGCACATCAGCATCCGGCCCAGCCACCGGAAGTTCCTGCGCTTCGCCTTCGAGGGCGTGGCGTTTGAATTTCAAGCCTTGCCTTTCGGCCTCAGCATGGCCCCCCGCATTTTTACAAAATGCCTGAAGGTGGCGCTGGCACCTATGAGAGCTTAGGGCATTGGATTACCTCGACGACATTTTGATTCTGGGAAGCTCCAGAGACCAAGTGAAATTACACACAGATCGTGTGTTATCTCACCTAGTGAGTCTGGGTTTCCTGATAAACTCAGCAAAGAGTCATCTGTCCCCGTCCCAGGAAATGGTTTTTCTTGGGCTGGAACTGAACTCTGTTCTGTACAGAGCGAGGCTGTCAGAGAAACGAGTATCCGACCTGCAGCACTGTTTAGCTCTATTCAGGTTGAACAGAAATGTGACTTTAAAGTGTTGTCAGCGCCTCCTGGGCCTCATGGCGGCAGGACTCGTTGCGTTTCGCCTCGGCTTGTTGAAGATACGTGCTTTCCAGATTTGGGTGAGCACGCAGCAGCGGAGCCCCACCATCCCACCTCAAAACATGACAGTGGACCCGGACTGCTTGGAGGCCCTGTTGCCATGGAGGGACTCCTCCATGATGAGCAGAGGTGTCCCTCTGGGCAGGGTGCTGTCTCGGGTGCTGGTGACAACGGACGTGTCCAAATCTGGTTGGGGCGGCCTTTGTCAGTATCAGCACGTAAGGGGGGTGTGGTCGCAGCAGGAGGCCCAGTTGCACAAAAATCAGTTGGAGCTGATGGCTGTTTTCCTGTCACTAAAACATTTCTACAGGAGGGGTTTGATCTCATGTCAACATGTTTTGATAAGATCGGACAACACCTGTGTGGTTTCCCACGTCAACAGGGAGGGGGGCACCCACTTCCCCTCCCTCCTAAGGCTGACCCGGGAGCTGCTAATGTGATGCGGCCCTCGTCTCCTGTCTCTCAGGGCGACGCACGTGCCGGGGGAGCTGAACTACGGGGCGGACGCCCTGTCAAGAAGACCGCTCCTCCACTCGGAGTGGCGTCTGCACCCACGGGTTGTGGATCAGATCTGGGCGCGGTACGGGAAGGCCGACGTCAATCTGTTCGCCACTGAGGTAAACTCCCACCTTCCTATGTTCTACTCCATACAGGACGTGAACGCATCTCTCGGGCCAGATGTGTTTGCCCACGAGTGGCTGGCGACAAAACTGTATTATGCCTTCCTCCCCGTGGCTCTGATTCAGCCAACACTGGAGCGTGTGCGCAGGGGGGGCCTCTTCCTGATCCTGGTGGCTCCCAGGTGGCCAAAGAAGACCTGGTTTCCAGAGCTGGTCTCTCTGTTAGCAGGGACCCCATGGCAGCTGCCTGCTCACCGGGACCTCCTTTCACAGGCTCACGGGCAGATTTGGCACCCACGACCGAGCCTGTGGCAGTTGTGG
>JARVLU010054303.1:0-11664 GCA_031762415.1 Simpsonichthys santanae
GCCCCTCGGCTTCCAAAAGGTACCGTACGGCAGGAACGAGCTGCGGCGTGACCAGTTTGTCGAGGAGCGCTTCGTGCGCTTTAGCGTAGTTCGCCTCGGTCAACTCGAGATGCTCGTAATGACACCGCCACGTCTCGCGAAACAAACACGCGAGCCCTCTTTGTACAGTTTTCACCACGTCGGGTCGAACGCGTGCTCCGCACACGTCCTCTGAGGCGTTGGGTTTTCGCGCGTCGCGACGACCCCGCGCCGCCTCACCGGTTCTCGCGGGCATTCTCGCCTTCGACCGCGATGCGAGCGCGTTCTCGCTGTGGCGCACGCACTGGTCTTTCATCATCGAGTACGGGCTTTCCCTCGTGCTCACGGAGCCTTCTCCTGCTGTTCGGGCACGCGAAAGATTATGCGTCCGACGCCGATGCTTGCGAATAGGTACGGGTATCTCGCAAGGCGAAAACAACTCTGTCTCGTCGGCCATCGCGCGCAACGCTTGCGGCTTCTTGAAAAACTCTGTTCCCGCTTTTGTAGCGCTACCTCTTTTTATACGCGCCCCGAAACCGCGGATCGTTGTCCTCGGGATTACGTGGGCCACGCGCACGCTTTCAACCGGTTCACTCGCTAACATCTGTTTACGCCTCGATGGAAAATGTTTCCCCGTACTGTGAGCACGACGCCTTCTTAGCCCGAGCCCCTCTTCGTCGCGCGTTCCTTGCGCTCAGAGTGTACCGTTCTCGCTGCTGCGACCGGCGCTTTACTTATACCGTCCTGTTCCCACGCGTGGTCTCTGCGAACATAGCGTTCGCGATCATATCGTCCCTCGCCTTCACCGCGTACATCTTTCACAGGCGTCGAGGATACGACTCACGCTCGTTGCGTTACTTGCGTTCACCGTGTACAACTTTTTTTTTCCTGCGAGTTCAACGGACACGATCGGCTCTCGTCTCATCCCCGCACGTTTAACACATCCTTGTGCACCACAAAGGGAGCATTTTTTTTTAATAAAAAATGAAACAGCCCGGGCATCAACAAAGTCGGCGATTTCCAGGTTCACGACGAGGCCCCGGGTCGTGGGGAGTCGAGGTGTAAATTGGCGCTGCTCCATGCCTTCGACCCGCGTTGAATGTGAACGAGTTCGAGACGTGCCATTTGTCAAATTGACCAAGTACGTGCCTTTATTTTTTTTTTTGCGAAGGCATATTAGATTAGATTCGGGCGCTTTCGCGAAAAGGGAGTACGCCAGGCGCGGCCTTCGCGTAACACCAGATATCATATTACCTGAGGATATGTGTCTAGATGCTCGTCGTGACGTGGAATGCCTTTATAACTTAATCGAGTGCCGTGTAAGTCGAGCATTGAACCGCGAGGTTCCCAATTGGTACGAATCGTGATGGTTGATCGAGCATTACACGTTTACAACGATCGGTCGGTAAAGAGAAACCTTTGTTTTGAACAATATTTAAACTTTCTTTGCTTGCAAACCAGAGAAACCTTTGTTTTTGAACAACATTTACACTTCCAAACCAGAGACCGTGGTTCGTCTGAGCGTTAGACGTCAACCTGATCGCTCTCGTAAGCATTAGCGCTGTTTTTTTTTAAAAAAAATACATAAAACAATGTCATCTTACGAGGACCAGGAGCGCATGTTGTGGACGTTCCATGTGTACGCGACAATATACAACAGTTTTTGTTCAACGTGGAACCCGGCAGCGGCGGCCTGTACCTGAGGCAAAACGAGGTCATAAAACAACTACGCGACAAGGCGACTGTGACCTGTCTGCTTGAAGACATAAAGGTAATCATGTGCGAAGACATCGCCTCCATCTATAACCAAGCACTGCTCGCCCGACAAACCGAACCGCCAAAACCATATTACAAATACCCATTTCAGGGGTGGCTGGAATGTACCGGCAAAGACTCTTTTAAACTGTGGACCTTTTACATCGCAATCGACGTGGCGAGAGATACTAACGAGCGGATCCGCTCGTATTTCGAGTGCACCGGCCGGTCTAGATGTGAGAGCGGTTACCGCGTTCAAGAGGCGGTCATGAATTCGTTCGATATTTGCTACAGTAAATCAAACGCGGAGACCAGGGCGCTGGCCAACAAACGCAACGCGTTGTTGAAACTCCTCCACGGTCTGCTGGACCGTATCGTTGACATACACGAAGAGAAGTTGAGGCAAAATTCAGCGGTCAGCGTTCGTATTATTTAACGTACGCGCCCGAGCCGTCGCGACAGTATTAACGTCGCGCATATGTTTGTTTTTTTGACGACACACACCCAACTGAACAAATCTCCTTACGCAAGCGGTGAAAGAAAGGATGGACGCTTGGCTGTACGTCTTCCAAATGAGCGTCGACTGTCCTGGTCGAGACCGCGTTCACGAACACAGGTTTTCTATAACTCCGCTTTTGGCAGACAAAGAATACTCATATCAGTATAAAGCAATCGAGGCTGTGGAGGATAACAAATTTCAGACTTGGGATAAGGTGACGAAACTACAAGACGACGCGTTAAGGTTTTGCGAAACCCTAGCCACCACCTACGATTGGGCGTATAAGCTCACGAAGGCCGCGGACGAGTGCGACCGTGCAACCAACAAGGACCAGAAGCGTACAACGGACACTTCACGCGCGCCTGGGTTTTGGTTATTCGAATTCAAAATATACAAACGCGATCGTCACAATCGCCAGTCGTTTACCGTCGAGCCCGTGCCAATTGCAGCGACCAACGAAGGTTTGCCGATTGAAGCGAACGCCGACGGTTTTCCGATTGCCGTGAACAACGACATCGGTACTCAAATTAGGGCTATTCGGATGCTCGACGAACACGAATCGTTGCGCCGCGTAAAGACATACAATCTAGATCACATCGTGAACTCGCTATTGGAAATTGTCGACGTGTACGACAGCGCGTTTCGTCTGGTCGTCACCAACGGAGGGAGAATAAAGAAGCGCGTCTGTTTATAACGGTCTTAACGGGTCTTTTTTTTTGTGCCCCCGTTCACGAGAGATGCATTATTTGGTTTCCCCCGAACCAGAATTACAGCCAACAAATCTCAGTTCTCCAACCCCAACGAGAAATGTCGTCTTACGAGGATACCGATCGGCGTACACTGTGGACGTTCAACGTAAACGCGACAACGTACAACACGCGGAACAAGCGAAAGTTTAGGTTCTGCGTAGAACCCGGATCCCACCTTAAAGACGAACGGCTGCGCCGGAGGCTGGTGTCGGTTATAGAGCGACTACGCGACAACGCGGTCGTAGCCGGTCTGCTTAAAGACATAGAAGAAACCATATGCGAAGCCATCGCCGACATCTACAACCGGGCGCTGGACGACCGACGACGCGAACCGCCGGAGCCGCACTACAAGACGCCCTTTCAACGGTGGATAGAGGTCACTGGCAAAGAGCGCTTTAAGCTTTGGGCTTTCGACTTCGACGTCGTCGTGACGACGGAGCCCAATGAAAGGATCCGCTCGTACCAATGTGACCCCCTGGCTGACTGTAAACGTGGCTACCGCGTTCAGGAAGCGGTCGTCGACTCGTTCGATCTATACTATCGCGCATCAAACGACGAGACCAAGGCGCGGGCTGATAAACGCAACGAGCTGGTGACCGCCGTCCACGATCTGATGGACCGTATCGTGGACATACACGAGAAGGAATTGGAGCGAGGCTACAAGGAGAACAGAACAAGAGAAAACAAATGAACTTTTTTTTTGTTTCTTTATTTTCTGAGGGGGGGTTTACGTGTCCGATTATCGAATTAAAAAAAAATGAAACTCTTGTAAACGGTCTCTGTGATCTTTTTTTTTGTGCGTCACGGTTAGTGTTCGATTAAGTGCTGGCGATCCGACGAAATCACAGTTCCGCATACGTACTCGACTTGCACAATAATATAGGCGGTCCTTGACTCAAACGCGCAAGTGTTTATTATTAAAGAACGTTTCGTCTTGCGAGTCAACTAGTGCTCCGTATCTCTTGCACTGTATCTCTTGTACTGTATCTCTCATAAAGTCAATATGCACGTACGCGTAGAGTTGCTGATAGGAGCGGTTGTTTGTCTAGCGCTCGAGTCGTTTGTTTGTACACTACCGACACCAGCTCCTTTGACTCCGATGGCCAACCCGCGCGTCCACGAGCTCTCAGAAGACGGCCGATGGTCAAACATTGCCGCGACACCCGCCGCAGATCCGACAATCATCGTCGAATACGACGACGACAGCGCAAACGTCTCGTCCACCACAGATTTTGCACCCTCGGCTCCGACTACCAAACAGCGCGTCCTCGAGCTCTTCGAAGACGACCGACGGTCAACTATTACTAAGACACCCGCTATAGACTTGACAACCAACAGCAGCGTCGGCGCGGAACACCACAACGAAGGTGCGAACGTCTCGTCCATTTCCGATTTCAAGAGCCCACCGCAAAAGAAGACCCTGTTGAAAATCGATTGTCCGGACGAAAACCGAGAGCGTTTCATGTCTACCAAGTGGACCACACACCCACCTCAGCGTGATTTGTATCGAATCAAGGCCGGGGGCGAGATACGTGTGTACCTAACCGCTCTCCAGTACATACGCGACTTGCAAGAAAGACACGGAGTCGAACTCGCCGCGGACAACACGTCGGCTCTCAACATAATAGAGAGCGACTGTAACCACACAGCGTCGTACACTTGTCTCAGATACGCCCGCGTCGGCTACAAGAGCGTATCGTACACGTTCTCTGTTAAGAATTGTACGGTCTCGCGGGAAGCGCCGACCGAAGAAAAAGACGAGATCGTAACGTCGACGCGAACGCCGACCGAAGAAAAAGATGAGATCGTAACGTCGACGCGAACGTGGTTTTCAACCGTAGGCTTCTACCATATAATATTAATCCTAAGCGGTGTACTTTTTCTCGCTACCATGATCGGCATAGCGTATTACGTATAGGCCACTTAGCGTCGGCCGTATTCGGTTTGCTGGACACCGATCTCACACGACATCAAACGCAGTATCGCCAAGGTTAAAGAATTTTTTTTTTTGAGTGCGACCCACGCGCAAAGTCACACCGTAGCCACGGTCGTTTTGCTGTGATCGGGCCACCGCTATTAATCTGATTTAGTTTGTATCTGTTGCCGCTGTGGCTCCGTTGGTTTTTTTTTCTCCCTCCTTTACTTGGGTTGATATACTTTTAAGCTTTCCGCCGGGAAACCGTTTGCGCGCTCCCCTCTCTATCTCGCTCTCTGTCAGCAACGACAACACTCTGAGCGCGAAGATGAACGACGTACATCTCGGCAAAGATAACGCGCCTCCGAGTCTGAACGGCAGCCGGGTTCTGGCCTCCAAGACGGCGCGGAAGATCTTCAGCGAGGCTCCGTCCAAAGCTGCGAAGAACGGCGCTGAGGCAGAGGAACCGCTGCTGAAGGACAACCCCCGTCGCTTCGTCGTCTTTCCCATCCAGTATCACGACATCTGGCAGATGTACAAGAAGGCAGAGGCTTCGTTCTGGACGGCTGAGGAGGTGGACCTGTCCAAAGACCTGCAGCACTGGGAGTCTCTGAAGGACGAAGAGCGCCACTTCATTTCCCACGTGTTGGCCTTCTTTGCCGCCAGCGACGGTATCGTCAACGAGAACCTGGTGGAACGTTTCACACAGGAGGTTCAGATAACGGAGGCTAGGTGTTTCTACGGTTTCCATATCGCCATGGAGAACATCCACTCTGAGATGTACAGCCCGCTGATCGACACCTACATCAAGGAGCCCGCCGAGAGAGAATACCTGTTCAACGCCATCGAGACTCTGCCGTGTGTGAAAAAGAAGGCCGACTGGGCACTGCACTGGATCGGGAACAAGAACGCCACCTACGGGGAGCGTGTGGTGGCCTTCGCTGCCGTAGAGGGAATCTTCTTCTCCGGCTCGTTCGCCTCCATCTTCTGGCTGAAGAAGCGAGGCTTGATGCCGGGTCTGACCTTCAGCAACGAGCTCATCAGCAGAGACGAGGGTCTGCACTGCGACTTCGCCTGCTTGATGTTCAAACACCTGCTGAACAAGCCGACCTCTGACACCGTCACCAAGATCGTCAGGAACGCCGTGGAGATCGAGCAGGAGTTTCTGGTCGAGGCTCTGCCCGTGAAGCTCATCGGGATGAACTGCGATCTGATGAAACAATACATCGAGTTCGTGGCTGACAGGCTGCTGCTAGAGCTGGGCTTCGCCAAAGTCTACCGGGCGTCTAACCCCTTTGACTTTATGGAGAACATCTCTCTGGAGGGAAAGACCAACTTCTTCGAGAAGCGGGTCGGAGAGTACCAGAGGCTGGGGGTCGTGTCGTCGGGTCCCACAGACACCACCTTCAGGCTGGACGCGGACTTTTAAGACCGGCGCCAAGTTGGACGCGCGCGGGGACGAATTCCGAACACTCGTCCGGAGCTGAGGTCATCAAAAAAAATTGTACAATAGGGAGTTTCGCTGCTTTTGTCAACGAAGTGAAATAAAGAGAAACTTTGAAAAATATACATGCGTTTGGTGTTTTGTTTTACGCGTCGTGTGTACGTTCACGGGTTTCTGGTCGAAAATGACCGCTGGGTTATACATGCGTTTGGTGTTTTGTTTTACGCGTCGTGTGTACGTTCACGGGTTTCTGGTCGAAAATGACCGCTGGGGTTTTTAAAAAAAAAAAAAATAAAGGACAACAGGCGGTTTATTTACCAGGACGCTTAACGCTTTTCACATCGTGCGACTCCGGAATCCGTATCGGTCTACGACTCATATCGTCAATTGTATGTAGTCACCATTTACGCGACGTCGCTTCACCTCGCAACCGTGTACTCGTATGAATCTTTTTTTTTTAATAAAAAAAAGGTTAGCAATAGTCATTACACTCGCCGCCGTGTCAAACTTTCATCTGTTATAGTCGCATTACACATAGGCGACGGCGAAGAGACGGTTAAATCGCGAGCGATGTGATGTGCAAGGTTAACTTTTGGCCCAACAAAAAAAAGCGACAACAAATAAACAAATCTTTATTTCTGAGTCGACAGAGTTGTACAACGATCGTCGCGTTCATCGTCCGATCGCGTCGTGTACAATACCGTACATTTTAAAAAAAATCTTTATTTACCGGCCACAAAGAATACGGCGGACAGGGAGGAAAAAAAAAGTGCGTCGTGTTCTTTGTAACTCGCAGTCGCACGCGGACCGTCGTAGCGTGTGCACACACCTCCAGTTCCCGTTTCCACCCCGACCTCGTTCACACTCGTTATTATGACGGGACCGGTGCCGCGTTACGCGATCACCATCCGTCTGGACACGTTCGCCACACCCGGATTCGTCGAGTGGTCGTGGTACGGTCTGAGATGCGCGCCGGGTAAAAACGCCGCTCGTCGCGAGCAAACCCCCCTCGTGCCCGACGCGTCGCAGTCCACGTACGACGCGGAAAGAGCTATTCTTCGGCAGTGCGTGTACTTGGGCGGCGTGTACGACGACTCGTTAGAGTGCGAACTAGACGTCCAAGACGAATGTCGCGACCCGCTACGGCGACGATGGCGCTTCCTATGTACGGTTTACGTAAACGCCGACCGCTCGCGACTGTACGATTTTAGCGTACGGCCCATGGTACCCGACACCGAGGTCCGTTCAGCGCAGCTTCGCGCTATATCCGAGGTGGAGCGCGTATGGTTGTGGCGTGCGGTGCGCGAATATTCGGTGGACGTCATCCACACACAGATGGACACCGTCGTCGACAAGGCGCTTGAGATTCTATGACGCGTCGTCGCACACGGACTCGTCTTCGCGTCAAGGCAGTACGTCGTCACACGGGATATGGGACACACGCGGCGCCGAGCGATCGCGACGACCGGTTATCTGCGCGGATTGGTTCGCGTAGCCGTTGGGTGATCGTCCTCCTTTTTATTTAAAAAAAAAAAAAAAAAAGGAATTAACCCACGAGGGTTAAAAACAACGATTTTTTTTGTGTGAACCGGCGGATTTAAAAACGAGACCGTCGCTGTCTGTTTTTATCATTCGAGCCAAACTCGCGCCGCGTTTGTCCCGTTGGTAAAACGCCTTCGTTTTCGCGGAGTCACAGACGTAACGCGACCATGGACGACGAGTTGACACGACGAGCCGGAGATTGTCTACGCGCTAACTCGCCGACGCTCAAAGACCACGCCGATACAATCTCGGCTTTCGACGGCGGCTCGTTAAACCGAGACGGTAGTCGCAAGAACAATCCCGCGGCGGAGGAGGACGCCGATCGAAGGCGGTGTGACGAACGCTACGATTCGCGCACGTTGCCTGACGCGTCCGTCTCAGCGCTAAACTCAGACGACGAAGCCCGGCGTCACGAGGCGTGCGAGTGCGAGGATCACGAGACGTGCGAGTGCGACGTGTGCACGAATCCCGCTTACGAGGAGTACTCCAAGGATGAAGTCGAGTACTTTTACAGCCAAGGTCTCGTATACCTCCAAGGTTACGGGTGGCACAAAGACGGCGGCCACTACACACCATCGAATGGACCTAAAGGCGTTGTGTTTTTGGACAGCGACGAAGATTGAGAGCGCGAACTAAATCCTTATTGAAAACGGAACCACAACGATGGTCACACCGACTTCGTTGGTGTGTTTTGTCTAGACATAACCCTTTTAAAAAATAATGGGGATTTGTACGTTTGCACAAAAAGAAAATAAAGATGTGTGTATACAAATAATCGGTGTCGTGTGTCTGATTCCGCATCACACACATTCTAGGTTGGTCGCCGACGACGCGTAACGAAGCTCGATAAGCACGGGTCTCGATTACACGCCGATGGGAACCCCCCTTCACGTACGCACACGGTCTGACAATCGATTCCCGACCTTATTAGGCGAATACACACGGTCGAACCACAAAAACGACCACCCAGGGCAGCCGTCTTTGGCGGGTGTACGACGCGTAAATGCGCGACAAAAACCACACGTTTTTTGTTCCAATGTATTTTTATTATGAACGCAAAATCGACAGAAACGGTGTGTAGACACACATGTTTGGAACTATAACTCGAACAGAAAGCTCTTCGGTTTACGCCGAATGCACAGTTGGATCACAGACGCTACGCGTCGTCTTCGCATCTCGAACTCCGGTCCACGGGTTCGAAGGTGGCCTTGTGCGGTTCCACACTCACTCGGTTTACCAGACGTTGAGGTACGATACATCGGACGCACATCTCACAGAAGACGAGCGGACGCGTCTTCGTGTTCCAGGGTTCCGACGAGACGACGTACAACCGAGTATTGCACGCGCCACACAACTCCTTGTCTACGCGTAGTCCAGCAGCCGACAGTCCCCGCTTTTCGACGGTCGCGTCCATTCCGCTCATCGATAAACGTCTTTTGGGAGCACTCTTGCTTTTTTTTTTTCCCTCTTCTCTCCCTCTTATTTGTACACCGCCACCGTCGATCGACGAGCGTTGATACGCGGACGGGGTATCGGGTTGCTATGACCGTACGCGGCGTTGACCTTCGGCCGACTCCGCGTAGTGCACGCGTTCACAATAGAATTTTGCTGTAAACCCTTAACTTTTTTTTTTCTGTCGCGCGCAACACGCCGTCGAAAATGCTGTCTCTACGATATCACATAGGGTTCCTCGTAACATATAACGGGTTTCAGGTCGGACCCGGTGCAGAAAGACCACATGGCCAGTATCGCGTTTACGTGGTAATGCGCCGTGTAAGGCACGCTCGTCGTGTTACCCGTGAGCTCGGTCTCGTCGTTTGTGTACAAGGTGGTGTTACGAAGCTCGGCGTTGCGTTTGTGTTTTTTGTTTACGGATTCGAGCAACTTGCTTTCGAGTTCGTTCAGCTCACGTCGTTCTAACGTAAGCGCATTACACGAAGCCATCGTTACGCGACGGCGCTCACGCGCACCGATCCCCGACGCGATGTTATATATATTTGCGGTCGTTAATATCCTTTTTTTTTTGCGCCTCTCGGTTGTTCTATCTTTTCTGTCCCTATATTACATCGATCGGGCCGTGCTCGGAGCGTGTCGTGTTGTCATTATTTTCCGACCACGCCATTCCTCCCGACCGACCGTTAAACTTTTGTTTTCCCGACCGACCGTAGCCCTTTTGTTTTCCCGACCGACCGTTAAACTTTTGTTTCCCGACCGACCATTCTTGTTGTTCCCCGACCGACCGTTAAACTTTTGGTTTCCCGACCGACCGTTAAACTTTTGTTTTCCCAACCGACCGTTCTTGTTGTTCCCACCCGCCAAGTGACATTTGGTACGGACACATTTCCAGCACCGCTGATCGCTTTATTTGGTAAATAACGATTTGCCAACACACACCTCCCCTTTCGCTATTGTTATGCCAGCGGCCCGGCTCTGTTGGGTGCGCTTACGCTTCCATCGGCCTCTCCGTGTGTGCCAGGTCACGATGTAATAAATCCCTTCTGTTCAGAAACAAAGCGTTGCGCCGTGCCCAGTGGCCACATGCGCCTTTTTTGAAAGCCGGTATCATTTTTCCCTCCAACATAAAAAAAATATATGTATATTCATTTCACGACACATTCTGGTCCGCTAATGGACGCTGGGTCATCCAAATGAGCCACGGTGTGCCTTTCTCAACCTCGTTAAAAGCACATTACCACTGTCACATTATTCTCGGATCACTCAAAACCGTATTATCTGTGAGACCTCTGATGGGAACTGGCGCTGTAAATGGAGGACCCCCACTTAATGTATTCGATACACGAGAGACCGCCTGTATTGATTCGAATGTTAATGACACGCTTAAATTATGGTATAAAGCTCTCGTTGCGGTTCCGTAGCCCTCACAGTTTTAATCGTAATTATCGACGCCTCACCTCTCGCCGTTAGCAGCTCGTATCAAAAAATCGGTATGTATTCAGACTCGGCTTGTTACAATGCACAGGAGATCGGGACCTCTGCTGAACTGGTTGACGCGCGGGATCAAGCTGCCGGCGGCGCCGCACAGGATTCTGTGAGCGGTGCGTTGTTTTTTTTTTGTATGTGAAACAAAGACTTGGTTCAAATTTTGTTGTTAGTTTTTTTTTATGGTGGGGTTTAAATTGTAATTCTTATGTTTATAGTGGTCTGTTCCTCGTGTAACCGCTGCGTGACTCCTGAGCTTTCGCACACGATTGGCGAATATGCTTTATCGCTTCTATGTTTGGGCTGCATAACTGGGTAAGTGTTAGTATTTGCGTATGTATTTGCTTATAAATACCAGCGTACTCATGTGTGGGTTTTTTTTTGTTTTTGTTTTTCCAGACTCGTCCCGATCGTCTTGTGCTGCATGTGCCTCCACCGGGACCTCTGCATGGACGCGGTACACAAATGCCCACGCTGTAATAATGAATTAGATGTGTCCGGACAATAAGCACCGTACGATCCTGATTTGTTAACGCGTTTGGGTTCTGTACTTTATTATTTAATGCCAAAAGAACTCTCTCTCTCTCTCTTTCCCTATCTTTTTTTTTTTCGCTCGCTCTCGTTCTTTCTTTTTTCTCTCTGATTGCGTGCAACAAAACACACTGAGATACAGCTTGTATAATAAAGAATTTATTTACAGCTGAACACGGTGTCCAAGCTTGTAATTGATGACACACACACACACACACACACACACACACACACACACACACACACACACACACACACACACACACACACA
>JARVLU010054356.1:0-11651 GCA_031762415.1 Simpsonichthys santanae
AAGATGCCTTTCCACTATGGGAGTGTGCTGCTTGTGGGACTCAGTTTGTTGGTGGCTCCTCAGATTCTATCCAGAAAAAGTCTTCTGAATCTTCAGTGTCTGACCTGTCACCTAGAACCAACCTGCCTTGAGAGACCCTCATTGCCCCCGACAGCACAGCTCCTCCACCACGACAAGGTGGTGATTCAAGGAGGAGATACAAAAAAACCATAACAACTAAAAGCTTAGCATGTCTTACTGGAACCCTGCTGCCTTTTACCCCAGAGTGAAATAAGATCATCTCATCAGGAGAAGGTCATTTGGTCAAACCTCATACATGATCATCTGCGGTGTTTCTTTCTTTTAGCTGCTCACTTCTTCAGGGGTCTCCACATTGAGCAAACTCACACAAAAGATGTGGCAGTGTTTAACCCAGGTGCTCTTCCAGCTGGGCTTGAACCTGCAGCCTCCGGAGCACTGACCACCAAGCGACAACATCCCCTTGACGTTCTGCACGAGCTCATTCATACTGCGAGGTGTGTTAGCGCTCAGAGTACGTGTTGGAAATGACACACAGCTTTTACCAAACCTCAGCTCAGTACTGGTAAAATGGAGTAAGTCATCTTGGTGCTGATGTCAATTAGCTGTGGACGCCATCTTGAACTGGGTTGATCAACAGTCCAAAGATGTTGAACAATATGTATAAGGGATGATGACCAGTACTGTCACACCCAATTTCAGCTCAGTGTCTGTAAAACTGACAAGCTTAAAGAAAACAGACGAGCGTGATGGGAATCTGGCAACAGTTTGCATCCTCTTTAAGACAAAATAATAAACAAAGACAGAAAGGGCACACTTCATCTGTGTGAGCCTACCTGCAGGCGTGCAGCAGCACCAGCTTGTAGATGTTCTTATAGACCGCCTCGAGAGAGTTATTCTGAGGAGAGACGTGGATAAATGACTTATGCTTCATTGCATCATTGTTTAAAAATAATCCAGAAGTGAGATACACATGTATTATTGTATCTTCTGTTCTTTTTAATTTGGTCCTATACACAAGCCATTCAAAGTTAACGCCATTTGCTAACCTGCTCTCGTGACATTTAAGGAGGGTCAAGTTAAAAGGATTGAGAAGCAGAAAAGTACTTAACTTCAAAAATAATTAATTGAAATAATAATCAAAAATTATTCCCAAAATGAGCAGGGAGATTAAAAAGATGGTGAGACGTGGTAACGGGTGAAGTCCCGAGTGGATCTGCAACATTTAGAGACGGGTGTAGGCGAGACAGCAGGGACACGTTGACTCAGATTATTACTGTGGTCAAGTCTGGATGAGACAAAACAATGAGCTTTTGAAAATCATCAAATAAATGACACGTCTTCATCTTAACAAGTGCTCTCAACTGAAGGAAACCCACTTGACAAAAGTATGTGTTTAAAAAAAGTTATTCAAAACTATTCCTAAGTTGTTTTGTGGATGTTGTTTAATTAGACTCTAAAGGACCAGAGTTGTTAGTGGTACCAGCTGTGAAGAGCTCAAGATCCAGTACAGAGAACAGGGTTGATTTATTCCTTGAAGTTAAACAAATAAAATCAAAATCTAAAAACTCAAAGGAGCGTTCACGTCCACTGCTCTTTAAAGCAACACTTCAGTCTGAGCCTTTTACAACCTTCATGTTCCTGAAGAATCTCTGATTAGTGGAAAATTCTAAAGAAACAGAACAGATAGATTCAGGTCTAAATGACTCCCCGAGGCTCAGTGGGATTAACCTGTATAAATAAAGGTTGAATGAAAAAAGATGGTTTCAGAAACTCTATGAATCTGTTTGTTTTTAACCTTCAGGTCCAAAAACAGGGCGTGGCATTTGAGTCTGAGGATGGCCATCAGCTTCCTCTTCATCAGCTGTCCAGCGGAGTGGTAAAAGCTCAACGTAAGGCTGTAGCGCAGAGACAGGCCGGCATACCTGTTGCAGAGAGAAACATAAAGAGAACAACAAAAGACTAGTCCTATGATTAGAGTTTGATACACATACAAAACGTACTTTACGTTCTACAAGCTGCTACTTTTTTTCACAGGCTTTGAACCTGCAACTTTTACAATGCTGCAGCTAATTTATTGTTGTTGTTTTGTTTTTTTTTGACGGGCTAACAAGCTCCTCCAAAAACATTCAGCTTCGTCACATCTGGGTGCTCACATATAGTTGCTCAATATACGTCTTTCTTGGGGGGTGGGTCCTCATGACTATTTTACTGTTCAACACACAGACAGAGTGGAGGATGGGGGGATTCTCCCCCTCCCCATTTCACTGGTTTGACTGTGACCTGTTGGGTGATTTCATTGGTCACTTTTTTACCTTTATTTGTACTGGTAGTGTCTCACAGGATGGAATGTGACTTCAATGTCAAAAACACTGCCTGTAAAACTTTCCTTCTTTCACCAACAAGTTTTATTATACTGGAGATTAATCTACAAACATAATTACCGGTACGTATAGCCCACACAACGCCCCCTTGTGGAACTGTCGTTACATAAAAGTTAGAAATAAATCAATCGTTGCACACAATTGGTTTGAACAAGGTATTTGGTCTGTGATGAATTTATTAAATGATGGAGGTGTCATGTCTTTTGAAGAGTTCACTGTTAAATACAACATGCAAATAAATAAAAGTGAATTTCAAAAAGTGACCCCCAAACATTTTGTGTACAGCTAAAAGTCTTTTTAAGAACCCTGTTTCTAGAACTCCTGTTCTGCCTGGACTTGTGATTAATGGGCTCAACATTACAAATAACAAACTTAAATATTCTAAAATTAGGGATTTTTTTTACTAATACTTTGTTTCCCTTTGTATCAAACCAAAATTTTATTTCACATTTCTTCTCAAAGGATCAAAAGGAAAAAATTAGAACAAACTATTTAAATCTTCCCATTCCTCCAAAAGCTAAGGAAGTTCACTTTAAAACCTTTTCAGGGGTTTATCCCTCCAAGGAATTTCTAAGACGACGTTTTGCACTTGAGGATAAAACTTGTTCATTTTGTGATGGTAACATTGAATCAGCACATCATCTTTTCTATGAATGTAAGTATTGTAAAGTTTTGTGGGATGATGTGCACCACTGGCTTTTCCCTAAAATTCCAAATTGAAGCGAATTTGATAAGAATGACATTATTTTTGGTTTCCTGAGAAAAGAAAAAGATTTTGAAAGAATATTAAATGTAATTATTGTTATGGGCAAATATTTCATTCACAAGTGCCGTTTCTTTAAAACAAAACCATCTTTCCCCACCTTTCACAAGGAACTCTGCCACCTCTTCTCATCTGTGAAGTTCATGGACAAACAAGCTGTGGAGTTGTTTCATATGATAAATGAACTGAAACTAATGGAAAACCCCTAGTTATTTTATTTATTTATTTTTATTATCTTTTATTTTTATTCCTTTTATTCTTTTAATATTATTGTTGTTATTATTATTATTATTATTACTTGTGAGTTTGGAAGCAACTTGTGCTGTTTTTTTCAGTTTAGAATATTTCTAATATCGATGCCATATTTGTTGTATTTGCTGTTAATAAAGTTTTGGGGGGGAAAATAAAGTACAAAAAAAAGTGTCTCACAGGATGGGGGAGGTACTTGTGACTCAATGAGTCTAGCTCATTGGTTCATTGTGGTTGACTGTTGGTCACATGGCCTCAGAGAGGGATTATGGGTAAAATGTATGTTCACTGTTAATCATTTCAGCTGTTTAGCATTGTTCTTTTTTGTGCTTAGTCTGGTCTTATTAGCCTAGTTAATGTTCATTATGAGTTAGTTTGTGTTGGGTCATTCAGTAGAGTAACCATGAGTGAGGGAGGTGGTACTCATGAACACTTGTGGGGTTCACTCTGTCAGTTTTGGAAACCAACAATAGTCTATGAAACACCAACTGGTGGATGAACCTTGATCCACAACAAGAACTGTGCATCTCTCTCAGCAGCTGTCTGCTGCCACTTAACTTACAAAGTTTGCAGCTTCTATATGTATAAAATTGTTATTAAATTAAATTTTGTGCGTGCGGCTTAAATTTGGGTGCACTCATAGACCAGCAATTATGTTCAGTTATTTTTGAACACGAATTTGAAACCATAAATATTGCAGGAAACTTTAACATCTTGTGCAATAAACACAACTCAGAATGAATGTGTTTTATAAGGAAAATATGCATTTTCTGCAAAAAAAAAAAAAAAAAAAAAAAATCCTGAGTGAATAAAGTGCTGGTTAACGTTTTCTGAAATCTGATGAAAAACTGAATCATAGTTATTAAATCTAAAATAACCAGAAGATGAGCAAAACGTAAAAGGAAAAACAAAAACACTAGATAAAACAAGTGCTAGCTAAAGCCAAAAGCAGCAAACTAGTAGCTAAAAGCAAAACAGTAGCTGAAAGATATAGCATTAAAAGGCCAACTATATAAAAACAAAAAAACAACATAATATAAGACAACAAAACAGAGCAAGTCTGCTGAAATACATCTCAAAGAGGACAATGGTCCTCAGTTTATTTCTAGGGGGAAAATATTTTTAAATATTTTTTGTTGTTGAAAATGATAATTTACAAAATCAAAGTCACAGCACCCATCTCCTGACTGAGCCGAACATTTTGAGACATTATCTTAGCTTGTTCCTTCCTTTCCGGGTCTTTGCTGCACATGTCCAGCAGTAGCATTAAGTACGCTGATGCAGACAACAGCGAACGTACAGAAAAATAAAATGAGTGGAGGAGTGTGAATGCTGAATCAGCGCTCACACATATATCTGATGACAGCTTCACCTTGAGTAGTCTTTATAGACGTCCAGTGAGAGGGTGTCCAGCAGCAGGCCACACCACGGGAAGAGGCAGCGAGGGGGCAGCATTCGAACAGCTGGCCCGGCACCCAGGCTTCCTGATACTTCAAAGTTGACCACCACTTTTTGTGGGTTGACCACCAGCCCGTACTGTGGCACTCCATTCAACATCATTCTACAAACAGTGACAACATCCCAACATTAAATGTTATGGTTAGGCCTGTCACGATAATAAAATTTGCTGAGCGATTAATTGTATTAGAAATGATTGCGATAAACGACAATTTTATTTGAAATTTAACAATCAAATTTTAGAAGAAATGTTCATTTGTTTGGAGTGTAGTACCCTTTTTGACCACCTGATGGCAGTGTAAGACAGTTGAACCAAAGGATGGATAGTTGAGCAGCGTGTCTTTAAGATAAATGGGAGGAAGGGCCCATGACGTGACATGGTGACATGGTGACGTGGTGACTGCTCTGTGTGATTTGAGCTCTTTAGCATAGCATTTTCACACAAAGCTTTTAATTAAAAAATAAAAAACAGTAAACAAGTTCTCAGATTAGTTTTGCAGAGAAAAACAACTTTTTACACAAAACACGGGTTTCAACCGTGAATTTTGAAGCTCGACAAGATGGACGTTTATTCCCGAGGTCGGCCTGTTAGCTTAGCTCGTAGCTTAGCTTCTTTTAACGATCCAAAAACAAGATTTTAGACGGTTAAAAACTATTTTAAAGAGAAAGGGAAGGGTCAGTGAAGAGCACCGGAGTTGAGCCGTGTCTTCAGTAGAAAGTGAGACACAAAGAGACAATAAAGCCGATAAATGAAAATGAGGTTGATCATTTTCATTCATCATGCGATTAATTGATTTATTGTTTATCGCAACAGGCCTAGATGTAGTTGTCTGATGAACAGCTGGTTTTGTGGTCATACCTTAAGAACGTTTGTGCTTGATGGTGATCTGGTGTGATAAGAAGGAAGTCATCCATCAGTCTCATCAAACACCTACAGAAACAAGAAAATGACGCACACAGTGAGGACACAAACACCTCAGTACGGTACAGACACTGCCCTCTAGGGTTTTAAACAGATCTGTTGTACCCTTTGTTTTCAGTGATATCTTTGAACAGAACATTTTCCATGTGGCCATAACATAAACAGCAGAGGAGACTGGACACCACCGCTCCCTGAGGAATCCCTCGGCACTGACGGTAGGTCCTGCAACACAACTTCTGCATAAGTGAAGTCACAAAATCACATTTCCATCGAGCAGAGTGGAATAACAAGCAGCACTGACTTCTTCTTGTACTGAACCACGCTGCCAGCTAACATTTGGGTGAAGAACTGTAAAGCGTCTCTGCCACAAAGATCAGAGCTGAAATACTGTAACCATTAAAAACAATTACATGTTTAAGTGAAGAGAACAAAAGCATTTATCTTAAATCAAAGTAACTCAATGAACTGAGCGCTACCTGCTCCACCAGGATGGCGTGATGGACTTTTCCACTTTTCTGCAGTGACATCAAAAACCCCTTCATGTTGGAGGACCCCATGCTGTCCTGCAGGAAACTTGCCTGTGAGAACACCGAGACAAAGAAAAGTCTGATGATGTGTCCAGCTGTTTGACCTGTGGACAGCTGAGTGTGTTGATACTGTTCACAGAAAACTCCATGTCTACCTGTTCAATCTCTTCATTTTGTTTAAAAACCATGTTAGAATAGTAGCTCCAATTGTATGTTTTTGAGAGATCAGTCCATCTTTGTACAGATTTACTGAAGATGCCACAGCAGAGCAGCCATGTGCTCTTTGAGGCCCACAGCTGAACTTCAGCACCCATCATCCCACACTCACTGGTTCTCAAACTGCTGAGTCACGTCTTCTGTCGCTCACCTGCTCCTGCATAAAACTGTCCTGACAAACCGTCCAGTCAGTCAAATCCAGCGCTCACCTCTGTTCCTCCTGCGTGTGCACACACCATGACACTAATAACATTTGCAGACAACACCTCTGAGGTGGAGTTGATCTCAGTATGAGGAACTACGGGAACAAGGCTCAGCAAATAACCTGTCGCTGAACCACAAAAAATAAAAGAAATCATTGTTGACTTTGGGGAAGACCAAGGATGACATCCGTTGTAAATTAACAGTGGCTGTATAGGGACGATCCACACCCTCAGCCTCACCTCTTCAGAGCTGAAAATGCCACAACAGCCATCAACAAGGCCCAGCATCATCTACACTTTCTGAGGGTGATCAGAAGGAACAAGCCGCATGGAAATCTGCTTCTACAGATGCTGCATCAGCAGCTGCCGATGAACTGCATCTCTGAGTAAAGAGCCAGCTGTGCTGAAGCCAACAGGAAGAGGCTGAAAAGATGAGAGTGAACGCCACAGAAATCTGTTGACCACCCTAGATGATCTTCATAACTATTGATGTCTCAACAGAGTGAGAAGCATCAGACAGTTCACACCTGAGCTGCAGGTGCATCAAAACCAGGACTACAAGACTCAAGAAGGTCCATCTCTGAAGCACCAATGATGACAAAAATAAACATGCACTAACTCCTGTTGTCAGTGCAACCTGTATTAGTATCAATTTAGTGATTATATACTTGAAGAATGCAAGAATACTAATAATGTGAATGCTGATTCAGCATTCACATTATTGTTTCATGTTTTTACTGTTTCCTGTACATTTTTAAATCTAATTACTTCCACATATATTGGGCTATTTCAGGGGTTCCCAACCATGGTCCTTGAGGAACACCATCCTGCATGTTTTAGTTGTTTCTCTGCTTTGACACCTGATTTTAATTAATAGGTAATTAACAGGTTTCTGCAGAAAATGAGGAAGTAATTAAATCACTGAATTAGGTGTTGGAGCAGGGAAACAACTAAAACATTCAGGATGGTGTTCCTCAAGGACCAGGATTGGGAACCACCGATTTGTCACGTTTTATAATTTCACCACATCACTCAAAGAAAATGTTCAGATTATTCAGAAAATGGATGCTATGACTTTTGTTTTGGTCATTTTTTTGTATATTCACAAACATGTTCCACATGGAAATTCAATTCATTTTATTTATTACCGTAAGCACCAAGTCGTAACAGAAGTCATCTCAGGGCACTGAACAGAAACATTCATATACATAAAAAGTTTAAAACGTTATTTATCTGCGATTAACATTAAATCCACAGAAATCTGGAAATCCTTCAGACATTGCGCTTTGAAATCTGCTTCAGTTTGTTTGCAATATTTTGTCTTTGTACGTTAATTTTAGCTTTTACCTCAGTTTTGGTACGTTTTATTTGCCTTTGGCTACATTTAGCTGTTGTTCCACCCCTTTTAGCTTTGTTTTTGCTCCTTGTAGTTTTAAATAAAGCTAGTGTTCTGCATCTTTTAGCTTTAACACATCTTAGCCATGTCATTCAGCACCAAGCAGCCCCAGCATTTTCACTGAAAATCTAATTTCTCCGCTTCAGTGCTTATTTTATGCGACTTTTAAACTTGGACCGTTTTATTTATTTATTTATCAATAAAACAGAATCTTGTTTTCTTTGAAGCATTTTGATTTGTATGCAGTATTTAAAGTTTTGGCACCATGGAACATTACATCACCTGTCGAAGAAAGGTCTTTTTCAGACCTTCGTGGGAATCCAACCAGATCTTGGCATAGCAGCGGATGAAGAGGATTTCATCCTGAACAGGTGAAAGGACCTGGTTAATCACCTCTACCAGCTTGTCATGTGGCAGGCTCTCATAGGCTCTACTCACATCCACCTTAAAACACAAACGAAGGTGAACAAAGCTTTGAATTTCTCCAAATATTTTCCTCAGATGAAATAATGAATCCGTCGTGAAGGCAAAGTGATTCTGCTCACGTTAACAAAGTAGAGGTGTTGTGGTTTGTCTTTCTGAGACCGTGCCAGCGAACCCAACACCCTGTGGATATCAGTCATGCCCCACACTGTGGAGCCAAGGAGGGACGGAGTGGAGCGCACGCAGGCCTGCAGCATGTCCAGCAAGTCCCGGACACGTGCCTGGTGGAGCTGCAGGGCAAACTCTGTAAGTAAACTTACTGAAATGAAAGGAAGCGCCATACGGCTGTGTCAGTGTACCCTCGTTTTAGCATCTGCTCCTACGACTCGTGTGATGGGTCTCATGCTGTCAGTCTTGGGGATGAAGCGCAGTCGGGAGATTACGGTCCCTTTGGGGAGGGAAGCTACCTGAGCTGGAGACAGCTCCTCCATCTGGCCTTTAGCCAGGTGACCTCTACGGTAAAAACAAACAAAAAAAAAAAAGTTACGTTTTTATTTTATTTGTAACCATATCCTCCCAAAAAATGGGTAACTGTAGTTGAGTGTCAGTATATTTATACCTGAAGGCCAAGTCTTGAAGTTTGGCCCACACTTCCTGTCTGTAGAACCTGATGGCGTTCTTCTGCGCCATGCTCTCTGTCGCATAAAAACAAGCTCGGACAAGGCTGACAACGTACCCATCCAAAAGCCAAGTGAAGAACTGGCCCAGGATCTGCGTCCGATACGCCAGCTCACTGGGCGGAACACGACCTACAGATGAGATTTTAGGAAGCCATTAACTATACAAGCAGCTAGGCCTGACGCAATAAACAATAAATCAATTAATCACAGGATAAATAAAAATGATCAACCTCATTTTCATTTATCGACTTTATCGTTTCTTCGTGTCTCTTTCTACTGAAGACACTGGATGACAAAAGGCTCAACTCCGGTGTTCTTCACTGACCCCTCCCTTTGTCTTTTTTCTCTTTAAAATCTGTTTTAACCGTTCAAAACTGTGTTTTTGGATCGTTAAAAGCAGCTAAGCTGAGAAGCTAAGCTAACAGGGCGTCCTCGGGGGGAAAAAAACCTCCATCTGGTTGAAGCTCCAAAGTTCACGGTTAAAACCAGTGCCTTTGTGTAAAAAGTTGTTTTTCTCTGCAAAGAGGCTGAAAACTAGTTTACTGATTTTTTAATTAAAAGCTTTGTGTGAAAAATATCATGATAAAGAGCTCAAATCACACCGAGCGTCCGCCATTTTGAGAACCAAAAAACAGGAGACAGCCCATGTCACGTCAAGGGGCCTCCCTCCCATTTTTTTTTTTTACAGGGATGCTGCTTGCTCCCTCACTAGCTATCCTTCGGTTCAGTCTTACACTGCCAACTGGTGGTCAAAAAAGGTACTACACAAAATAATTACCAACATTTCTTCTTAAATTTGGCAATAATTACTCATTAGTTTCAAATTTCAAACAATATTATTGTTTATCGCAATATTTTTTGAGACTATCGCCCAGCAAAACTTATCGTTGACAGGCCTACAAGCAGCAAAGGACAAAACGCTCCCCTTCCATTACTAACTCACCTGTCTTACTGATCTTCAGCCAATCACAGTCGTTCACCTTCACCTTCCACATCAGTTCAGCCACTGAGATTCGTTCATATTTGCTGCTTTGCAGGAAGCCTCTGACTCTGGCAAAGAAATGAAGACGGTTGTGGTCGGAGCCCCACAGCTGACGTGGGATCACAGCAGAGAGGCATTCCCTGACGAACAGGTAGACCTGATGGGGTGTGAAGTGTTTGGATATAAGGGACTTTAACTCCACCTGTGCCTCTGGGCTCTCCTCAGCCAGCGGACACATCTTCTGCAGAATCCTGCTGTAGGGGCATTTTCTATGTTGCTGTAGCAAACGACTGAACAGAGGAACCATGTGAAAAAAACGCTTGGGAAGTTTCTTTGGTTTTCTCTCCAGCCCGTTTAAATACTTAAGGCCCTCAAAGAAGATCACTCTGATCAAATCTTTCCCCTGTAACCTTCTGGCTATGTCCACAGTCCTCTTCTTCCTGTTGAGAAGGAAGCTGTGCATCCCTCTGCTACCGTACAGGAACCCCAGTGTGCGGATGAAACACTGGGAGGTCGGTAAAGGTGGAAAAGTTCCCAATCTCCAACTAGGACCATCTTCAAAGTGAGGGACGCCGGGTGGTGTCTTAGCAGGCTGTTTGAAAGCTGCCACATAACCTTTCACCTTTCGCTTTGTCACTGACGATTCCCCAGACGTGGTCCGTCCTTCCTCTGCTGTTTCTGAACACACCGGTTCAGTTCCCTGTTTGTCTTCTAACTGGATTAGCCGTCTTCTTTTTCTCGCCACAGTCTGCTCCTCCAGCTGATCTGGTTCCCTCTTTCTTTTCTGTTTACCTTTCCTCATTTTGCTCCCTTCAGGTTTCTCACCGACACGTGTCCTCTTCGAGTTTAACCTTCGGGTCCTTCCAAGTAGAGGACAACTGCGCCACCTGGCTTGAGACTGCAGACAGAAGTTGCTTGACGCGGTGGTCAGGGACACCCTGTCATACACAGGGGCACCACACACCTGGAAAACACACGACGGAGGGACTGCCATGAATACGGAGCAGCTCTCCAGCAGGTAGCGTGCGATGTCTGTGCCGAGCCGTGAGATGACTCTCTTCCACAGGTCGCTGCCGTGGAGGTAGGCAGCACTCTGCGTGACTTCTGCTTGGAATTTGAACAGGTCTGCATCTCGATCCTGCTGTCCCAGAGACAGAAAGCTGTAGCCATGCACCAAGACGTTCCTCTTCTTTTTCCTCTTCATGTTGTTGAGAACGAAGGTCAGCAGTTCTAGAGGAGTGCAGATCTAGAAAAACAGCATCAATTCATTAACAGAAAAACAGACAATCCTGCAAATACAGAACTAGACATATTTTGGTTGGTGGATTCATAATTGGTCGATTCACATCTCTATTTTAAGCTCCACGTGGAAAACCTAGTAAAGAAACTGAAAGTTAAACTGGGTTTCTTTTTCAGAAACAGATCATGTC
>JARVLU010054416.1:0-11634 GCA_031762415.1 Simpsonichthys santanae
AGGTGTGAGTGAGAGAGTGAATGGTTGTTTGTCTCTATGTGTCCCTGTGATGGACTGGAGACCTGTCCAGGGTGTACTCCACCCCTCACACAGTGAGTACTGGACATGGGCACCAGTGGCACCCATGACCCAAAATGGAATAAGCGGGTAAAAGTTTATGGATGGATGGTAAATATAGATGTTGTGTTTAGTTCAGTTTATTTATTTATTCAATTCAGTTTTATTTATATAGTGCCAAGTCACAACAGAAGTCATCTCAGGGCACTGAATATTAGTTTGATGGTAAATGTTGATGTTATTGCTAATGATGATTTAATTGTAAATATTAGTTTATGGTAAGTTGATGTGATGCAAGTGTTGTTTTGATGGTAAATGTTGCTGGCATGGATTGGCTCTGGTCAGTTGGTGATATCCTCCAGCAGCTCCACAGCGCTCATTGATCAATAATTACCTACAACCATGTGAGTTACAGTTCTTTGTAATTTGATCTGTGGAATGAAACAGTGTGTGGAGGTCAGAACATTTTCTCACTGTAGCTCAGGAGTGTGCATATATTTAAGAAGGCTTGTTTCAATCCATCCTGCTGGAACCTGGAGCACTCAGCTTTGCTGTTCATACACATCATTCAGACCTGAGGCTCCAGGTGAGTTGGATGTTTCGGTTTACAGATGAGGTAAGCTGCTCACAGCAGCTGCAGAGGTTGTGACAAAGACTGAACACAAAACAAGAATGAAAGGTTTTACCTAGTTAGCTTGATTAGACAACAGGAGAGAAACAAGATCTAAATGGACCCTTCGATGACATTTACGCCACAAAAATGACAAGTTCCTTAACAACATGATGACTGAACAATTGTATCACAGACTGGAAATACTCTTTACAACCAGTTATATAATATATGTTTTCATCCACACACAGCTAATAAATAATACAAAGTTAATTAACCCTAAGTTTAGTGAAGAATTAATTAACCCTGGTTTTAGTGACTGGGTTCATCCTGCAGGGTCTGTATTGGGTCCAGTTTACGTTCGTTCATGGGTTCTCTGCTGTTTATGTACCAGTTAACCAGCATTCAACCACAATATATAAATATTTTAAGTTATTTCAACTTGTTTTTTTAACATGTTTGTGATCAACAGGAAGCTCTGAGCCGCATCATCAGCACATTAGCCAATAAGTGCGAAGAGCTCCAACACTTCCTAGAATCTGTCAACAAGACTCTGACAGGCCTGCAGGTCAGCAGCTGATTGGTTGAGAGAGTCAGTGGGGTGGGCTTAAAATAACATCCTAATTAATGCTCTCCAACCAGGAGGAGTCATGTAAAGTTATGGCAGAGCTTGAGGCGGAGCTTGAGCAGCTTAGATCTGCCCTGGAAGAAAGAGGAGCCCAGCTGAGTGATGTCATCAAGGAAGAGAACCAGAGGAAGGATGCGGAGCTTCAAGTAGAGCATCACATGTTTTATATTGTTGTTGTTTACTTTTTACTTTTTCTGAAAGTTATTTCCTGTTTAATTTCCAGCGACAGATTTCAGATGGAAAAATAGCACTTCTGTCTTGTAAAGAGCTGCTGGAGTTCGCCAACCAGACTCAGACCATCACCAATGAAGAAGAATTTCTGAAGGTAGGACGTGTTTTTAAACAGCTGCATAAATATTTTGTAAACATCAAAACAATAGTTGTTTGTTTGTTTTTCAGGCTGCAAAACAAATCAAAGAACGGTATGCTGCAAGCGACACACCATCACACTTTGTGTTTGTTTATGTTTGTTCTTCAGCTGGCTTTGTTGTTTTTGTTTACTTTCATTCTTTTAATTAATAATCTTATTGATCTTTTCTGAAACATGAATATTTAACTCAAACTAACCAATAACAGCTTCTTTAATCTAAGCTTTGACTGTATTTGCATGCAAACCCTGCCTCTTTAATGTGTTAACCCCACCCCAACACTAACACATGACCCCGCCCCCTTCGGGATCCGCCCCCTGCTGTTGTCAGGGTAACAATGGCTCCAGCGTTCCGCCTGACAACTCGTCCAGTGGTCTCAGAAAACATGTCGCAGTTTACTGTGGACTTCAGCGCTGAGAGGGCAGGACTTCAGCGTCTTCACTTCCTGCCTGGTCAGAGGCCACGCCCCCTTCTTTCTCTGTTTCAGTATTGTTTGCCATGCTGCCATCAGTTTGTTCGCAATTTTTTTTTCACTTCAGTTTTTATTTTATTCATCTGTTTGTTTATTTGGTTGATTGGTTGGTTTATTTGACGACTGGCATGTTTTTAGTCCCTAAAGCCCCAGAGATCGACGTCTCCCACTGTGTTGTCCGTGACAACACCATCACTGTTGCCTGGCAACCATACGGTGATGCTGACTGTGACGGTGGCGGACCAATAGAATGCTACGAACTGGAGTACCGTAAAACAAACCAGGACGGCTCGCTGGGAGCTGCAGGAAGGGCATGCTGGGAAAAAATCAGTGACATCAGAGAGACACAGTTGACCATCTCAGGTGAGAGATGATGTTAAAGATGCTGCAGTGGCTGTGGCTGAGTGGTTAGAGCAGTCGTCCTCCCAATTCAAGAGTTGGGGGTTCGATTCCACCAGCAGTCACATGCCGAAGTGTCCCTGGGCAAGACATTGAAGGCCTCATTCTTTGATATGTGTCCCATTGGTGTATGAATGTGATAAAGCTCTTATTAGTCTTTGTAGAGATAGTAAAATGCTGTATGAATGGGTAAATGAGGGCACAGATTGTAGTGTAAAGCACTTTTGAGTATCTTGATGAGATAAAAAGGTGCTATATAGGTACAGTCCATGTACCATTTAAAGATTTTGGCAGCAGGAGAAAGGTGTAACTATACTGGCCACTGACTGCTGGAGACATTTAGAAACAAAGACCAGGACCAGGTTTTATTCAGTCTTAGTTAAGGATAATACATTTTATTTAGAGGTGCCACACTCGAGGACACCAAACAAGCAAAACATACATGTAAAAAGATCAAAAGAGGAGTGCAACCTTAGACCATGACCATGACCATAACGTGGGCCATGACCATGACCTGGACCATGACCGTGACCGTGACCAAGACCATGACCATGATGTGGACCGCGACCAAGACCATGACTGTGACGTGGATCATGACTGTGACCAAGACCATGACCCGGATCATGACCATGACGTGAACCATAACTGCGACCAAGACCATGACCGTGACCGTGACCAAGACCATAACTGTGCCCAAGACCACGAATGACCATGATTTAGACCATGACCATGACATGTACCGTGATCAAGACCATGACCATGATATAGACCATAACCATGATGTGGACCATGACCTGGACCATGACCATAACGTGGACCATGACCCGGACCATGACCAAACGTGGACCATGACTGAGACAAAGACCATGACCATGATGTGGACCATGACCGTGATGTGGACCATGACGTGGACCTTGACCATGACGTGGACCATGACTATGAGGAGGACCAAGGCCATGACGTGGACTAATTTCAACCACCTGTATCCGAAGTCTCATTCTTTCGGTCACTACCACCAGAGCTCATGACCATAGGTTTGGGTAGGAACATAGACCAACTGGTAAACAGAGAACTTTGCCTTACAGCTCAGTTCCCTCCCAGATAACCGAACTTCTCACCCTATCTCTAAGGGAGAGTAACTACTCTGCTGAGGAAACTAATTTCAACCACCTGTATCCGCAGTCTCATTCTTTTGGTCACTACTACCAGAGATAATGACCATAGGTTTGGGTAGGAACATAGACCAACTGGTAAAAAGAGAACTTTGTCTTACAGCTCAGTTCCCTCTTCACTACAACAAACCAGTCCAGAGTCTGCAATACTCCAGATGCTACACCAATACATTCGTCAGTCTCATGCTCCATTCTTCCCTCACTCATAAACAAAATCCCAAGATACTCGAACACTTCCGCTTGAGGCAGAAACTCGCCCTCGACCTGAAGAGAGCAATCTACCCATTTCCGGTTGAGGACCATGGCCTCAGATTTAGAGGTGCTAATTCTCATTTCAGCTACTTCACACTTGGCTGTGAACCGCTTCAGTGAGAGCTGAATATCATGGCATGATGACACCAACAGGACCACCATCTGCAAAGAGCAGAGATGGAGTCTTGAGGCCACTGAACCGGACTGGATTGGCAAACTACCATGACCCCTTGAGGGCCCTAGTGAGGGTAAAGGGCTGGTCCAATGTTCCACGACCAGAATGGAACCCACATTGTTCCTCCTGGATCTGAGGTTCGACCATTGATCAGTCTCACTTTTCCAGTACCCCTGAATAGACCTTACCAGGGAGGCTAAGGCGATTGATGCCTCTGTAATTGGAGCATATTCTCTGGTCTCCCTTTTTGAAGAGGGGAACCACCACACCCAGTCTGCCAATCCAGTAGCACTGCCCATGATGTCCACACAATGTTGCAAAATCTGTTTTGGCAACCAAGACAGCCCCACAACATCCAGAACCTTAAGGATATCAGGGTGAATCTCATCTGCCCCTGGAGCCCTGCCACCACTTAGCTTTTTACTACCTTGGTGACCTCAGCCACGGTTATGGACAGCCTAACCCCAAAGTCCCCCGACTCTGCTTCCTCCATGTGCTGGTGGGATTGAGAAGGTCCGAGAAGCATTCCTTCCACCTCCCAACGATATCACTGGTTGAGGTCAACAGCACCACACCTTCACTGAATGCAGTGTTAATTAAAGAACTGCTTCCCCCGCCTCAGCCACCTGATGGTTTGCCAGAATCTCCTTGGTTCCAATCGAGAGTTTTTTCCAAGGCCCCACCAAACTCCCCCCACATCCAAACTTTTGCCTCAGCAACAGCCAAGTCTGTAAACCGCTTGGCCCTCCGGTACTGCTCAACTGCCTCTAGAGTCCCACCAGCCAACAAGGACTGATAGGACTCCTTCTTAAGCTTTACAGTCTTCCTAACCCGGGGTGTCCACCACCGAGTTTGTGAATGGCCACCGTGAGAAGCACAGACAACCTTGTGGCCACAGCTCAAGGCAGCCACTTCAACAATTGAGTCACGGAACATGGCCCACTCGGACTCAATGTCCTCCACCTCAGCTGGGATGCGGTTAAAGCTCTCCCGGATGTGTCATTTGAAGATCTTTCTGATGGGTTCTTCTGTCAGGCATTCCCAGCAAACCCTCACTTCACGTTTGCGTCTACCGGGTCTGTCCGGCATCTTCCCCCGCCATCTGATCCAATTCAATACCAGGTGGTGATCAGTTGACAGCTCTGCTCCTCTCTTCACCCAAGTGTCTAAAACAAACGGCCACAGATCAGATGACATGACTACAAAGTCAATCATCATTCTACGACCTAGGGCGTCCTGGTGCCAATTGCACTTATGAACACACTTATGTTCGAACATGGCGTTTGCGATGGACAAACTATGACTAGCTTACAAGTCCAACAACAGAACACCGCTCGAGTTCAGATCAGAGAGGCTGTTCCTCCCAGTCATGCCCCTCCAGGTCACGCCCCTCCAGGACACACTGTCGTTACCCACGTGGGCATTGAAGAGCACCAAGGTCCCCACCTTCTGCCACTGCCCATGGCATCATGCATCTAGCTTTTGTGGCCCCTCCTGCAGGTGGTGGGCGCACAGGAAGGCAAACCCATGTTGCTCATTTGGGCTGAGCTCAACTGGGCCCCATGGGTAGAGACGTGGTCACCAAGCACTCACCGACAAGCCCCTTCCCCAGGCCTGGCTCCAGGGTGGGGCCCTGGTAACCCACGTTTGGGTAATGGACACGGAGTTCCTTGATATACTGTACATTATCCATCAAAAGTCTTCTGAATCGCTCGTTCTCTGGCCTGTCACCTTGGACCAATCTGCTTTGGGAGACCTTACCAGGGGCAAATATATTTGCCTCCAACAGCATAGCTCCTAGGATCATTCAGGTGCAAGGTGCACAAACTACTCCACCACCATGAGGTGGTGATTCAAGAAGGAGACAGCATCAGAAGCACTTCACCACAAAGAAGATCTAACGTGGGTTCATTAAGTTTATTAAATGACACGAGGGAGGCGTCCGACCGTAGAAACTCAGCTCCATGCCTCTCCTGGTTTTGCTCAGCCTGCTTCATTTCTGAAAACTCACATCTGAGTGGGACGAGGCTCCATCTGTGATTCATGAACAACCAGAGGGAGGAGACTGGCATGCTGGTTTGAGTGGCCATTTTACTGGTGTTTTATGAAGGAGCCTGAAGTTAGAACCTGAACAGTTTCCGCAGACTTCCTTCAACTGCTCACAGCCAGTCGAGTTCACCTGTCACACCTGTGATGTCACACCATCTACGACATACCAGCATGTTTTCATGTTTCAGGTCTGAAGTTTGATTCGCTGTTTGTTGTTGTTCGAGTTCGAGCAAAAAACAAAGCAGCTGCTGGAGAGTTCTCTGAGCCCATCACCCTGGAAACCAGAGGTGAACACATGAATGAAGGAACAAAGATGGGTGAATAGACAGGAGGTCTCACTCGTTTTTCTTCTTGCAGCCTTTAATTTTGGTTTTGACGTGACAACGGCTCATGCTGAGCTGAAAGTTCAGGGCCACACGGTCACCTGGGAGCCACAAGGGATCAAAGGTCACGACGCACGCCTCAGAGGCAAAGAGAGCAGAACTAGGTGAGAATACATCTCTGTCCCATGTCACACAGGTGAGTCAGAACCAGAACATTGTCCACATATGACACAAACCAGCATGAGGTCCGAACTGCAAACACCTGGACTTGTATGGACAGGAAAGGACAGGTGTGTCCTTCAGTCCTGGACAGGGATTTTCCTCAGACCTAAAGACAGGGTCAAAGGTCAGTAAGTTCAGAATCGGGAGGAACCTTGAGTTGTTTCATAAAAGCTGTTTCTGTGAAACGTTTCGTTTTAGGATCAAATGTTTTCTGAACGTGGACAAACTGAAACTTCACCACAGATTAACGTGAAATAACCTGAAGCTGAAGCTAAAACCTGTTTTTGAGCCTGACCTGAGCCCGTAGAACACCTGAGCTCACCTGCTTCTGGTCTGAGTAACTGCAGCTCTGTGTCCTCTGACCTTTTTGTCCCTCTTCAGTCTCCGTACTGCCTCCTCTTCAGTCCTTTCAGGTAGAAACCGGTCCTGTGGCGCCTGTCAATCATCCATCATCTCACTTCATGCAGCCAATCATATCAGCGCTGCCTTTTCAAAATAAAACCTCATTTATTGGTCATTGTAGTTTGCTGAAGCCTTTAGGAACTCATTCTGTGACATTAAAATAAATGGATACATTTCTTTGGTAAACTTTCCGTCATCTTCCTGTTGCATCATCGCTTTGGCTCGACCTCATTGGCTGTTTCACTTGTTTGTTTCAGAGTCATCATGCTGTTTGTAAACAATTGTTTGTTTTTGTTTGGTTTAGCAGAAGCGCCACTCCATCACCCAATAAGACGGCAGGAAGTCGAGCGGGGCGTGAGCGATTCGCTGGAGAGTCCTACACAGTGCTGGGTAATTATTACCATTGTGTCTTATTTTGAAAATACAAGACATGCTGTGTCGGATTCAGGGTTTTTATTTTGAAGAAGCATAGACTTTATTCAGAATGACAGACTTTTATTTTGAAGTTTACCACATAAAAGTCTCCTGTTTTCTCTGACATTTAAAATATTTTTTGTTTCCTAGGTGACCAGGAGATGAATGGTGGCTGTTATTACTGGGAACTCCGCCCCCTTGCTGACTGGAAATCATTTAGTGTGGGAGTGGCCTATCGAGGCAGTTTGGGAAGATTTGACCAATTAGGCAAGAGTCCCACTTCCTGGTGTCTCTACGCCAGCCAGTGGCTGCAGAGCTCGCTCTCCGTCAAACACAATAACAAAGCCAAGGCCCTGGATTGGCCGCTGCCGCAGCGAATCGGAGTCTACTGCCACTACGATGAAGGTTCCTCTTCATCCTCCTCCTCCTCTTCTTCTTCCCATTCCTCCTCTTCCTCAGCTGAGTGATGCTTTTGTGTTTCAGGAGATCTGTTGTTTGTTGACGTCGACCACCTTCGTCTTCTTCACAGCTTCAAAACAAAATTCAGCCAGCCGCTCGTCCCTGCCTTTACTGTAAGAAATACTACAGCACAGTACTATAATACTACAACAGTTAAACAATATTACTAGACTACTACTACAGTGGCACTACAGCACTACTACTACAATACTACAGCAGCACGACGGCTCAGTGGTTAGCACTGTTGCCTCACAGCAAGAAGGTCCTGGGTTCAATCCCCAGTTGGGCCTGGGGTCTTTCTGTGTGGAGTTTGCATGTTCTTCTCGTGCATGCGTGGGTTTCTCCGTGTACTCCGGTTTCCTCCCACAGAACAAAAACATGCATGTCAGGCTGCCTTCAGGCCCAGTCCTCCCTTGGAAAAGAGATCTGTGCTCTCAATGGGATTTGCCTGCTTAAATAAAGGTTAATAAATAATAAATAAAACTACCATAGTACTGCAACTGTGGTGTTATATTCTACTACAATACTACAGTACTACAACAATACAACTACGTATAATACTACAAAGGTTCTAAAACAATATTACTGCAATAGTACTACTGTACTAGTACTCTACTACAACTATACAACAACAATACTACATTAATGCTACCACAATACTAATAGTTCTACAACAATACTGCTCTAATACTTGAGCAGTACTAATACAATGCTGAATTACTGCAGCAGTCCTATAACAATACAACAATATTACTACATACTACATAAACACTACAAAAGTACTAAACAATACAATAGTACAACAATGCTACAATTGTACTGCTACAATAATACTATTAAAATGCTTCAGCAAAGCTACAACAGTACTACAACTGTACTAAAGCAATACTACTACAGTATAACAACAGGATTACAAAATTAGTACAGCATTACTACTACAATTCTGCAATAGTACTATAAAAGTACTACAACAATGCTTCTGTAATACTACAACAATACTACAACAATAGTAACATGGTGCACCTACAATACTACATCTGTACTACAGTACTACAACTGTAAGTACAGCACAACAACTGCATTACAATACTACAGCAGAACTACAGTAATACTACAACTGTACTATGTTACTTCAGGATTACAACAGTACTGCAGCATCACAACAGAGAAATACACTAACTACACTAGAGTGGTGATAAATGTAGTACTTCTCATAGTACTTGGGAGTACTGACTGCAGTAACTGTGTTGCAGGTCTGGTGCGGTGGTGTTGCCGTAGCAACAGGGCTGCAGGTACCAAGCTTCATGGGAAACTTCCTGAGCAGCCTGCAGCAGCCGACCAGTGATCAGAGGCTGGTGTCAGATGATTATTGATCAGAACCAGGAGATTTAACATAGACATGTTTACTGGAAATGATTTCAATAAAAGTAGAATCAGTTTACTCTCTTAGGTACAGCATATCTTAAAAGTCCTAATCTGTAGAATATACGTTTGTTTTTACAGATTTTAAACAGGAAATGGGTTTTCTTTTTCAGATGAACTTCATTTTTAAAAGCTTTGTGTTATGTGACAGACTTTTATTGTGATAGTGTGTGCAAGAAATAATCATTTGTTTCCTGTTAACTTTTATTTTGAACTTCCTGTCATTTTGACTACATGACAACTTTTATTTTGAAGATCTCAAGGTCAGCTGATTTATTGATCTGAGATCAGACGGTATAAATGGACTGCACTTGTATATGTCCGTTCTATCTGATCAAGATACTCAAAGCTCTTTACACTCTGTGTCCTCGTTCACCTGTTCATACAGCATCTACTAGATCTCTAATTGAACAAATCATTAACGAGACTAATCAGAGCTCTGTCACATCCATACACTGATGGGACACACACAAAGTAAGGTGCTATGTGTTGTCCTCTACAATGGCAAAATTAGTTCTCTGCATTTAACCCATCACACATGGGATACAGCCAGGTGGAGCAGCGGGCAGCTAGGCACCTGGGGATGGAACCTGGGCCTTTCAGGTCCCAGGTCAGTCCTACCTCTGCCCCATCTGGCATCAGAGGTGATGAGTGGTTCAGTGTCTTGCCCAGGGACACTTCGACATGTGACTGCTGGTGGATTTGAACCCCCAACTCTCACATTGGAGGTCGTCTGCTCTAACCACTCAGCCACAGCCGCCCGGTGTAAAATGTTGAAGAATGTGGAGCTGAAACTAAAAGAGGATTTTTAAAATAAAATAATCTGGAACTAATACCTCAGCCTGTGTATTTATTTTTGTTTGAATTTAGTTTATTGACTAAAGTTCTTTGCTAAATGCGTCCAGTCGTTGAACTCTGATTCCCTCTGAGCTCAGAGGTTTGAGCACCTCACAGAGCTGATCGTCCCAATTCACCCATGTCTGATTTATCAGACTCTGCCCGGCTCCGTCTTACAAACATCCAACAGCTGCAACAAAACATTTCCTTCTGCTTGTGGACAGAAGAAGTGAAACAAGCATTCAGCAGCATGGAACCAGTCTGAATCAAAAGCTCTCATGTCTCTGAAATTATCTCAGGCAATTCTGAACCGTAAGAAACGTGAATCCATTCATCTGTGTTTCAAGATATTTTTATTACTGTTTCTGCCTTTTATGATTGTTTAAATTGTTGGAGTGTTTGTCATTCTTTTATGATGTGTGCTGTTTACTTTTGCCTGCAAATCATGATCTTACTGAGGTTTTAAATAAAGGAAATCAGGTTAGTTTCACAGGAAACAAGCAGGTTGTGGAAAGGTTTTGTTGAAGCTGCGTTCACTGGAGTCAGGATAATTCAGACTTCAGCGATAACCGACGATGCATTTACGGTCCCTCTAACCCAGGGGTCTGCAACCTTTACAATAAAAAAGAGCCATTTCTGCCTTTTCAATCACTAAATTAAATGTGTCCAGAGCCGCAAAACCTGCTACACACTCATTATCATCTGGTGGCCCGTGGGCCACTTCAAGTTTGTTAGAGGGGACCTTCTGGTCAGTACGTGTGAAAATATAAAACTGAAAACCTCTAATGATTGTTAACATTTATTGATTCATTCAACCTTTATTTAGACAGCTGAGTCCCATTGAGCCTCAAGGACTCATTTACAAGAGAGACCTGGTTTCTTAAAGAGTGACGACAACAATGGACAATAACAACAATAGACAGTCATAAAATAGGCATACAAATGCAAGTTTCTCTTTTTTTAACTAATCAAAACAAAATAACCAAAAGGAGTAGCAAATAATAATTAATAAACAGCTACATCACAAGGCTACTAGTAATAACAGATATTTTTACATTTTGAGATAAAAGAAAAGACTGGATTCTATCCATCCTCTAATCCCTTCGTCCTTTTCAAGTCACGGGGTCACTGGTGTCCATGTCCATCAGTCACTGCGCGAGAGGCGGGGGACACCCTGGACAGGTCTCCAGTCCATCACAGAATGGATTCTTGTAAAGGAAAAATAAAAGAAAATCTTATTTTTGCCAATATTTTTAAAAAAAAACTAAAACAATGAACTGTGCAGGCATATGTGCATTATTTTTATAGTGGATAAACTGAGTATCCTACTTTGAAGACATAAATTATAATTTACTATGTATTATTACTAGTAG